>CM032063.1:1535358-1623102 GCA_018831715.1 Matsumurasca onukii | reverse complement strand
AATTTATTTTTAAAGTAAAATTAAAATATTTTTAAAATAAAAATAAAATTATTTTTAAATTAAAACCAAAATTATTTTTAAAATGAAAATAAAATAAAAACAAAATAGTCATCTCCTAGACTTCAAGCACAGTTAATTGGTTATGATCAGAATAGTTTTATTTTTGCCAAAATCGCCATTTTTCGATACATTTATGCAAAATATCACGATTTTAACCGAAAAATAAAACGTTCTTATCGTTACCATTTTCACGGTCCTTATAGAAGGAATCGAGGGGATTAAAAAGCCATATATGACGGGAGAAATAATATTTTTCGCTTGCTAGGCGATGTAAAGTTTCCTAAAAATACCTTTTTTTCTTAGAGACTTACAGCCAGAAAAACATTTCCTCGACCAAATGTTATTTTCATCCTTTTATTCTTCTACAAATTTTGATTAATTTAGTTAGGATCAGAATAGTTTTATTTTTGCTGAAAATAATTTTTACGATACATTGTTTGGCACAATGGAAAAACATTTCCTCCGACCATACATGTATTTTTGTCATCTCTAGACTTCTTCTACAAGCACAGTTAATTTAATTATTATGATCAGAATAGTTTTATTTTTTTGCAAAATCCCAATTATTCACGATACATTGTAAGCAAAATATCACTTTTTAACCGAAAAATAAAACGTTCTAATTGTTACCATTTTCACGCACCTAATAGAAGGTCGAGAGATTACAAAAATACCATATATGACGGGAGAAATAATATTTTGCCTGCTAGGCGATGTTAAGTTTTCTGAAAAAATCATTATTTTCTTAGACTAACCGGAAAAAACATTTCCTCCGACCATATATGTTATTTTTGTCATCCCTAGACTTCTTCTAAAACAGTTAATTGGTTATGATCAGAATAGTTTTATTTTTGCCAATATTCGCCAATTTTCACGATACATTGTATGCAAAATCTCTCGATTTTGACCGAAAATAAAACGTTCTAATCTTTACCATTTTCACGGTCCTTATAGAAGGAATCGAGGAGACTACAAAAATGCCATTAATGACGGGAGAAATAATATTTTTCGCCTGCTAGGCGATGTAAAATTACTAAAAAAATACCTTTTTTTCTTAGAGACTTACAGCCGGAAAAAAATTTCCTCCGACCATATATGTTATTTTGTTCATCCCCTTTGACTTCTTCTACAAGCACAGTTAATTTGGTTATGATCAGAATTATTTTATTTTTTGCCAAAAATCGCCAATTTTTCACATTTATGCAAAATATATCACGATTTTAACCGAAAATAATAAACGTTCTAATCGTTACCATTTTCACGGTACTTATAGAAGGGGTCGAGGGGATTACAAAAATACCATATATGACGGGAGAAATAATATATTTCGCCTGCTAGGCGATCTAAAGTATTCCTGAAAAAACCTTTTTCTTAGAGACTTACAGCCGGAAAAAACATTTCCTCCGACCATATATGTTATTTTTGTCATCCTCTAGACTTCTTCTACAAGCACAGTTAATTTGGTTATGATCAGAAGAATTTATTTTGCAAAAAATACACGATAACATTAAAATAAAAAAAATTGTATGCAAAATATCACGATTTTAACCGAAAAATATAAACGTTCTAATCGTTACCATTTTCACGGTACTTATAGAAGGGGTCGAGAGGATTACAAAAATACCATATATGACGGGAAAAAATATATTTTTCGCTTGATAGGCGACCTAAAGTTTTTCTGAAAAAATACCCTTTTTTTCTTACAGCCGGAAAAAAACATTTCCTCCGACCATACATGTTATTTTTGTCATCTCCTAGACTTCTTCTACAAGCACAGTTAATTTGATTATGATCAGAATAGTTTTATTTTTTGCCGAAAATCCTCAATTTTTCACGATATATTATGCAAAATCTATCGATTTTGACCGAAAAATGAAAACGTTCTAATCGTTAACATTTTCACGGTCCTTATAGAAGGAATCGAGGGGATCACAAAAACGCCATATGTGACGGGAGAAATAATATTTTTCGCTTGCTAGGCAATGTAAAGTTTCCTAAAAAAATACCTTTTTTTCTTAGAGACTTACAGCCGGAAAAAACATTTCCTCCGACCGAATGTTATTTTTTTCATCCCCTTTGACTTCTTCTACAAGCACAGTTAATTTGGTAATGATTAGAAGAGTTTTATTTTTTGCCAAAAATCGCCAATTTTTTACGATACATTGTATGCAAAATCTCTCGATTTTGACCGAAAAATTAAAACGTTCTAATCGTATGGTAGTTTCCGTGTTCTCTGCTAGGCGCCGTTAGTGTAACGTAGTCCTTGCCTTTTGTTTGTGCTATATGCTTTAAATTTTATTTTAAAAATAATTTTAATTTTATTTAAAAATAATTTTAATTTTATTTAAAAAATAATTTTAATTTTATTTTTAAAAATAACCTTAATTTTATTTTAAAATTAATTTTAATGTAAAAATAATTATAATTTTATTTAAAAATAATTTTAATTTTATTTAAAATAAATTTGTTTTTTTTTATTATTTTATTTTAAAAAAAAATTATTTTATATTTTATTTTTCTTCTAACGATAATTATAATTATAATTTTTTTAAATGGAATTTTATTTTTATTAAAAAATAATTTTAGTTTTATTTTAAAATAATTTTACTTTAATATAAAATTGAATTTAATTTTAAAATTATTTTAATTTTTTTTATTAATAATTTTTATTTTATTTCAAAAATATTTTTAATTTTATTTTTATTTTTAAACAATTTTAAAATTAAACTTTTTTCAATATAAAAATATTTAAAAAAAATATATTTATTTTAAAAATAAACATCAATTATTTTTTGAATAAAATTATTTTAAAAATAAAATTTAAATTTATTTAAAAAAAAAATAAAATTTTAATTTTTTTTATATAAAATTCAAAATTAAAACTATTTATATATAAAATAAAATTATTTTTAAAATAAACATTAAATCATATTTATTTTAAGTTAAAATATATTTAAAACTATTTTAAAATAATATTATTTTATAAATAAAACAAAACTTAACATTATGTCAAAAAAATAAATTTAATATTATTTTTTAAATAAAAATATAATTGTTTATATAATAAAAATAAAATCAATTTTTTTTAATAATAAAACAAAAACTATTTTAAAATAAATTTAAAATTATTACTTGTTTAACAATAAAAATGTTTATTTTAAAGTGAAAATAAAACTATTTTTAAAATAAAAATTAAAATTATTTTTAAAATGGAAATAAAATTTTTTTAATGGAAACAAAATTATTTAAAAATAAAATTAGTTTTAAATAAAAATAAAATTATTTGTAAAATAAAAAATTATTTTTTGAATAAAAAAATTTTTCAAAATAAAATTATTTCTAAAATAAAACTATTAGAAATGGACATGGACTTGCACTAACAAACACGACGACACGACGACTGGTTTATGCAGCTGTCACCTACAACAGCTACATAAATCAGTGTGCCGCTTGTCGTCGTGTTTGTAATTGCGTGTCCATATGTGCGTGTGTAGGCTTACTGTAAACTGTTTATCGTATCCCTGTTAATTTATTTTAATTGTTTTTGTGATGTGTGCGTGTGAATGTTTACATAACGAAGTCCACATGGATGAATCATCAAGATTTTCATGTCTGAAGATGCCGATTATTCATCGAAACATGTAGCCAACAGAACTAACTTCAGTTTGAACTGTTTGACGGAAGTAATAACCTAATTTTAGTAAATTTGTTTCCAAGAACAACTTAAAGAATAAAAATCAAATTTGGTAAAACAGCTATGGTATTTTGCTCTTTTCAAAAATTAATATATTCTCAGAGATTCTTTGTTAGAAGTTTTCCCAAAAGTAATCAGCGCAAACTACATTAATGTATCCATATAACTTGTTAGTTTTATAACCCCTAGCCTAGAAAATAATACAACATGTTCAAAAACTCACCAAATCCAGGAGAGAAGTCAAAGCACGTCCACGCCCTATGACAGCTACACACTGACTGACTGTCTGGCCAGCCACCAAACACTCCCATTGGCTGGTATGGAGCATTCTCGACCAATCACAGCCCATGAATCAGACTGACCCATTGTAGCAGAGAACACAACAAATACCTATTTATGCGCAGCCAATGGGAGGGAAATTCTTAAGAGTTTTGATGGTGAATCATGTTTTACTAACAAAGGAGTTGAAAATGATCAACCAAACATTAGAGATAGTCCCTACGCGGTGAGTCACGAAAACTAATTAAAGGCCTAAGCTGATTTATTTCAACAGACTACATTATTTTTCTTGTATGAGTACAGAATGAATGTTACATGATATATAGTATTAGCATACACTTTTGCCAAGTGTGATTTAGTTCAAGTTATAGTTCTAGATCGTTAAGTTTATAAATGTTGGCCTACTCATACAAGTGTAGAATTTTATAATAGGGCGTCTTACATAGTTAGGCATTATGTAGCCTGGAGTTCTTAATTCCATGCTATGAATTTTGTGTGCTGTTTCCCGCTGAAAGTCAGGACGGTAGTTATGATTATCCTTACGCTTGAGTTCATTTTTGCTAATAACTCAAAAAAAAGGCCAGAGAGGCCTTATTCCAACCAAAGTTTGGCTAATTAGACAGGAAAAATTATTTTTTTAAATATTTGTACAATAAAAGTTTTGGCCTTGCTTGATAAAGACAGGCCATTTGCTGCGCTCATGGTGCTGCTCGGCCTGCGGCCTTGCAAGAGGGCTCTTCGCTTCGCTCACGGTAGCTTATTGGCAAGTGCTCATGGTGCTGCTCGGCCTGCGGCCTCGCAAGGGGCTCTTCGCTTCTTCGCTCACGGTAGCTTATTGGCAAGTGCTCATGGTTGCTCCGTACCAAACCTCGCAAGAGGGCTCTTCGCTTCTCACGGTAGCTTATTGGCAAGTGCTCATGGGCTGCTCGGCCTGCGACCTCGCAAGAGGGCTCTTCCTTCGCTCACGGTAGCTTATGGCAAGTGCTCATGGTTGCTGCTCGGCCTGCGACCTCGCAAGAGGGCTTCGCTTCGCTCACGGTAGCTTATTGGCAAGTGCTCATGGTGCTGCTCGGCCTGCGACCCGCAAGAGGGCTCTTCGCTTCGCTCACGGTAGCTTATTGGCAGTGCTCATGGTGCTGCTCGGCCTGCGGCCTCGCAGGGCTCTTCGCTTCTTCTTCACGGTAGCTTATTGGCAAGTGCTCATGGTGTGCTGCTCGGCCTGCGACCTCGCAAGGGGCTCTTCGCTTCGCTCACGGTAGCTTATGGCAAGTGCTCATGGTGCTGCTCGGCCTGCGGCCTCGCAAGGGGCTCTTCGCTTCGCTCACGGTAGCTTATGGCAAGTGCTCATGGTGCTGCTCGGCCTGCGGCCTCGCAAGGGGCTCTTCGCTTCGCTCACGGTAGCTTATTGGCAAGTGCTCATGGTGCTGCTCGGCTGCGACCTCGCAAGGGGCTCTTCGCTTCGCTCACGGTAGCTTATTGGCAAGTGCTCATGGTTGCTGCTCGGCCTGCGGCCTCGCAGAGGGCTCTTCGCTCGCTCACGGTAGCTTATTGGCAAGTGCTCATGGTTGCTGCTCGGCCTGCGACCTCGCAAGAAGGCTCTTCGCTTCGCTCACGGTAGCTTATTGGCAGTGCTCATGGTGCTGCTCGGCCTGCGACCTCGCAGAGGGCTCTTCGCTTCGCTCACGGTAGCTTATTGGCAAGTGCTCGGTGCTGCTCGGCCTGCGACCTCGCAGAGGGCTCTTCGCTTCGCTCACGGTAGCTTATGGCAAGTGCTCATGGGCTGCTCGGCCTGCGGCCTCGCAAGAGGGCTCTTCGCTTCGCTCACGGTAGCTTATTGGCAAGTGCTCATGGTGCTGCTCGGCCTGCGGCCTCGCAAGAGGGCTCTTCTTCGCTCACGGTAGCTTATTGGCAAGTGCTCATGGTGCTGCTCGGCCTGCGACCTCGCAAGAAGGCTCTTCGCTTCTTCGCTCACGGTAGCTTATTGGCAAGTGCTCATGGTGCTGCTCGGCCTGCGACCTCGCAAGAGGGCTCTTCGCTTCGCTCACGGTAGCTTATTGGCAAGTGCTCATGGTGCTGCTCGGCCTGCGGCCTCGCAGAGGCTCTTCGCTTCGCTCACGGTAGCTTATTGGCAGTGCTCATGGTGCTGCTCGGCCTGCGGCCTCGCAAGGGGCTCTTCGCTTCTCACGGTAGCTTATGGCAAGTGCTCATGGTGCTGCTCGGCCTGCGACCCGCAAGAGGGCTCTTCGCTTCGCTCACGGTAGCTTATTGGCAAGTGCTCATGGTGCTGCTCGGCCTGCGACCTCGCAAGAGGGCTCTTCGCTTCGCTCACGGTAGCTTATGGCAAGTGCTCATGGTGCTGCTCGGCCTGCGGCCTCGCAGGGCTCTTCGCTTCGCTCACGGTAGCTATTGGCAAGTGCTCATGGTGCTGCTCGGCCTGCGACCTCGCAAGAGGGCTCTTCTTCGCTCACGGTAGCTTATGGCAAGTGCTCATGGTGCTGCTTTCGGCCTGCGACCTCGCAAGAAGGCTCTTCGCTTCGCTCACGGTAGCTGGCAAGTGCTCATGGTGCTGCTTTCGACCTGCGACCTCGCAAGGGCTTAAACCGCTCACGGTAGCTTATTGGCAAGTGCTCATGGTGTGCTCGGCCTGCGGCCTCGCAGAGGCTCTTCGTCGCTCACGGTAGCTTATTGGCAAGTGCTCATGGGCTGCTCGGCCTGCGGCCTGCAAGAGGGTCTTCGCTTCGCTCACGGTAGCTTATTGGCAAGTGCTCATGGGCTGCTCGGCCTGCGGCCTCGCAGGGCTCTTCGCTTCGCTCACGGTAGCTTATTGGCAAGTGCTCGGTGCTGCTCGGCCTGCGACCTCGCAAGAGGGCTCTTCGCTTCGCTCACGGTAGCTTATTGGCAAGTGCTCATGGTGCTGCTCGGCCTGCGGCCTCGCAAGAGGGCTCTTCGCTTCGCTCACGGTAGCTTATTGGCAAGTGCTCATGGTTGCTCGGCCTGCGACCCGCAGAGGGCTCTTCGCTCGCTCACGGTAGCTTATTGGCAAGTGCTCATGGTGCTGCTCGGCCTGCGACCTCGCAAGAGGGCTCTTCGCTTCGCTCACGGTAGCTTATTGGCAAGTGCTCATGGTGCTGCTCGGCCTGCGACCTCGCAAGAGGGCTCTTCGCTTCGCTCACGGTAGCTTATTGGCAAGTGCTCATGGTGCTGCTCGGCCTGCGACCTCGCAAGAGGGCTCTTCGCTCGCTCACGGTAGCTTATTGGCAAGTGCTCATGGGCTGCTCGGCCTGCGGCCCTCAAGAGGGCTCTTCGCTTCGCTCACGGTAGCTTATTGGCAAGTGCTCATGGGCTGCTCGGCCTGCGGCCTCGCAAGAGGGCTCTTCGCTTCGCTCACGGTAGCTTATTGGCAAGTGCTCATGGTGCTGCTCGGCCTGCGACCTCGCAAGAAGGCTCTTCGCTTAAGCTCACGGTAGCTTATTGGCAAGTGCTCATGGTGCTGCTCGGCCTGCGACCTCGCAAGAGGGCTCTTCGCTTCGCCACGGTAGCTTATTGGCAAGTGCTCATGGTGCTGCTTTCGACCTGCGACCTCGCAAGAAGGCTCTTCGCTTCGCTCACGGTAGCTTATTGGCAAGTGCTCATGGTGCTGCTTTCGGCCTGCGACCTCGCAGAGGGCTCTTCGCTTCGCTCACGGTAGCTTATTGGCAAGTGCTCATGGCGTTGCTCGGCCTGCGACCTCGCAAGAGGGCTCTTCGCTTCGCTCACGGTAGCTTATTGGCAAGTGCTCATGGCGTTGCTCGGCCTGCGACCTCGCTAGGTGCTTCAAATAAGTTAGCGCTTACCATTTGTATTTATGACAATTGTAATGTAAATAATCATCTTAAAATGCCATAACAAGACATCATTTATTCTTATTTTTTAGTACCTCTAGCCACTCTATCGACTTTCATTCATTATACTATTTGAGAACATAAATTTACGAACCTTTTAGTATGACTTTGGCCAACGTAAGACCTATACCGTGGCGGTAAAGCCGTTAATCAAAACAAATCGCAGCACTTTGAGTGCATTATACAAGATGTTTTATGGCAAACATTTAATTTTTTTTACATTTTTCCGCACAGTACTTTTTAGTTGTTCTAACTTAAGTTAGTTTTCGTGGTCCTAAGATGTATATAAATACCCATTAAATTAGCCCAAACACATGAACAAAGTAAATTTTGACTAGTTTATCTTTAAAGCGAAATAGAAAATTACCTATTGGAGATAGGATAAAATGTCAAACACAAAAGTTGTAGAAAACCTCGTTCCACACTAACGATTTTTCGTAAAATCAAATATTCGATCACTAGTTCAGCCGCTACAGTCTAAATAGTAAACCACTGCACAACCCCATTTTCAGCCGACGCCATTAACGCCAGGGGTTAAAAAAGTCAAGTTTTCAGATTTTTCATACCAAGACCTTTAAAACGAATATATAGTTGAGGAGGGTAGCTAATAGTATATTAATTAAATTTTTATTTAAAAATTTGTTTGGAAAATTATTTTAAACGTACAAATTGTTTATTAAATAAATTGTTTAAAAATTATTTTACAATAATAATTATGTATTTCTAAATATTATTTGTATAACAAATTTTTTAAATACAAATTATTTTTAAAAATAAAACGGTTTGTATACAAAATATGTTTAAAATAATTTTTTTATATATTTTAAAATAAAGAAATTGTTAACAATTATTTGTTTTAAATAATTTAAAAATTAAATTTTTTTTAACATAAACATTATTTTTTTAGATAATTTTTTTTAATACCGGTTCTTATTTTTTATAATAAAATTATTTTAAAAAATAACTTTTAAAATACATTTTTTTTAATTATTTTAGAATTAAAAAATATTTTTAAAAACAATTTAAAAACTTTTGGATTTTTTTTAATAAAAATTTTTTTTAATAATTATTTTTTTGAAATGTATTATTCAGCGGATTAGCGGAACTCCAGTGTACTTAAGAAATTGTGGGTTTGATATTGAAAAGACTTATTTTAACTCAACAGTTTACTTCGGCACCTAAATAAATCAATAAATACAATCAAACAACAAAACCTTAATAATATATATTGATACAAACAAGTTACAAATATATTTGGTTCTCTCTACAAGTTAGTGATGAGATCAGTAGTACTAGGGAATTGCAGAAACTGCACAGAATTTGCAGGTTCGGGAAGTTCAAGAGGAAGAATGGCGGACAGCATGAAATAGGCTCAGTTTTCCAAAACATTCAAAAACAAAGGGATCATTGTAGAACTTCCAATTTAAGCGTGAATATTTTGGACTGAATACTATCCATGGACAAAAAGTGGCTCCCTTTGGAAAATCATACTTTTCTTTTCACTTTGCAAGAAAAAAAACACAAGAGTGCAATGAAAAGCCGTTAAGCGGAAGAAATAAGAGTAGAAGGGAACTTATAGTGTTAGATCCCACTTTTTCTACCCTCATCTGTCATTTGAATAAGATTTGTTTTTTAAGAATACAATAATAATTTTTAGAATAAGAAAATTGTATCATCTAAACTTACTCATAGGTTATATCGATTTAAAGATTAAGAGTTGTCAATCCACAAAGCTGAGTTATCAATAAATTATTAAAAACAAATGTTTAAAAAAAATTTAAATTATTTATTGAATTTAATAAATAAAATCCTAAATATTGGGTTTTTATTTCAAACTTGTTTTTAATAACCTGTTAAGTTTAAAATGTCACATATCACATACAATTTCTTTTTACTGACAAACTTTCCTGTCCCAATTAATTTTCATATTTTAAACAATTTTAAACACAATATTTATTACTATCACAATGTAAACTTAACATCTATATACTTAAATCGTTATTTTGTTTGTTAGTTATTTTAATTGTTTCAAGAATAAAATTTAATACATATAAAATTTATTTAATACGGAACTTTGTCCAATTAAAGTCGTTAAGAGCAAAACATTGAACACAACACTGCCAATAGTGACCCTTGAACAATGGAAGAGATTTATAATATTTTAAAGCAATATTAGAATAATTTTAAAATTGATGTTTTTAACATATTTGTGATAAAATGTTCTCACAAAGTAAACAAGCACATACTACACCTTTCTTTTTATCATTATTGACCAGGTCAACTGCAATCAAATTAAAAACTATCTTTATTTACTACAACATGTTCTCATAACAAAGGAAATTAAACATAAGATACTACTGTAATAGACATTCATCTATCATAATATCCTTTGAAAAATACAATGTGTTTTGGTAAAAACAAAACCAAGGGAACATTGGCAACTAATGAAGATACAGTTCAATATTCTGTACAACGTCAGACGTGAGTCACTCCTTTACAAAGAAAAAACTAGCACCAAAAATTGTCAACATCTTGATCAAAAAAAAAATTAAACATTACAGGAAAAATTAAAATTCTAAATTTCATCACCCACTTGTCACAGTTGAAATTTTGTTGTTTGAAACTAACAATGGTCGATGATATCCTTTGATAAGGTTAGGAAACGTGCAGAATTATTTCAGCGCTTTTGCCAAACTTGCACTAAACTAACACGCTAAAGCCATTTAAATTTTGCTTACAACCTAATGCACCATCATTCGTAAACTTATGTGAAATACTAACCAAAATTACCAAGGAACTACATAATAATTCAGAAAAATATTCTCGGAAAGCACAAATACAGGAACCTTAGCCCTTTGACCTCTGATTTTCTTTACAAAACAGTGTGTACACTAACCAGCATTATTTATATATTAGAAATTTAAACTTCAAAACTAAAAAAATATCAGTTTTGCACACTGCCTGGGAAATAAATACTGTACAAATTGAATAATACAGGACTAAGACAAAAAGTTAAAATTTTTTAAAGATGTTTAAAATTGGTTTCAGTTAAAAGTTTTAGTTTTTTTTTTATAAATGACTGCCAAAATTCTATATGTGCGGGCAAGACATGCAAGTGGAAAGGGCTAGAGGAAAGTGAAGGCAAGATTGGTCCTCCTAAAATATTTACAAACAGTATAATACGGTTACAAAAATATAACTAAAGCTATATATAACTTCATGATCCCTAAATATACAAATACACATCTGGTTATAGTTAAAATAAGGAATAATGCCGTTATTGCTGACAACTCTTTGAATATTGATTCTTTAAAACTAATCGCAAAACTGCTTCCATGGAATAAAATTCAAACTTTAAAAAAAGACTTGTCTGGACATTGTTTTTACTTTCAAAATTATGGCTTATGAAATAAGTAAAACATTTAAACAGACCAACATTACTTGCATTGTTATTCTAGTTCTAGCAAATTTTACTGTCTCTCAATTAAATACAACGGTCAAAAGTTCAACATTTTAAGTACTAAATACATTACAGTAAGTACTATTTTCTTATTGAAGTACACAATTCTATTTAAATTAATTGATATTTGCATTAACCCCAAAGTCGTGGGACTGATAAGTATATCATCGTACAAGAAAACCCTTCGTATATTATTTCAACCCTTATAAATTTTATTGGGAGAACAAGTCAATATTTAAAATAAATTTATTATTTAAAACTTACGTAAAAATAAATAAGTACACTTACAGTCACCGTGTAGTCATAATTTGTTCGAACATTGCTTATCCTGATCTAAAATATATATTTAAATGCAAACGAGAAAACAAAATTTGGTCCTTTAGCTAAGAAAGAAGAAGAACCTCTTAATAAGTGGCAAAGCATTAGGACATAAATATAAAAGGTATCTTCTACATATTTCATCTAAAAGTCTAAAATAGAATGTGTGTAGCAAATTATTAAACAGTTCCTACTCGGATAGATTTAGGCCTAATGCACTCACATCGACTTTTCGCCGTGCAACATTAACGATGTGGCGCAATGCATTCCTAAGTCAGGAGAGCGCTTGGCGTTCTGCTAGGACTCTTGCGGCGAATAGCAATATAACCACACGGAGCGGAGGGAGATGATCTTGAAATAGTGTTGTGTGTGTAATTGTTAGAATCTCAAATGAAAATAGACGGAATTTAGGATTCAGTCTTTGAAAAATTTCTCTCCATGCGTTGTTTGTCTTTTTTTTTTTAAATGAATCCAGGGGTCTCGTCCCTAATCACTGGTCTTTCTTGAACAAGTTTAATTAAATATCAGCATCTATATAGTATTCTACCTTAGTTGTGTTTACTAAATTGTCACATATATTTCCTGATTGCACAAAATAATGAGACATACAACAAACCACTCAGAACGTAACGCTTGGAGGAAAGACGCATGCTGTGTTAGAGTGGATTAGCTGATCTGTATGTGAGAGCTATGATGTCCACTGCCGTGGTCAGTAATCAAGAAATACGGCACCCAGCGAAAAGTCGATGTGAGTGCGCTACGCCTTACAGTCCCTACTTATTTTCCAATATCTCAGGTTTTACTTCTCAGTGGAAAGTTTCCTGGAGTTGTCAGCTAGTTCTTGAGCAAAGTCAATACTTATTCTGTATAGTTGCGATTAATTTACTACAGACTTTAACGCTACGAAGGCTCAGGGGCTCGTAAGAAGGCTCGTCCAGCATGTGTATCGCTTCGTTAGGACTTGCATAGTGTGCTCCTCCGTTAAATCCTGTGGACAGCCAAATTTCAACAAACTTGCTAGAAAACGATTCCTCTGGGTCTGGCGGGAAATCCTTGCACACATTGTAAAGGCCGAAAACACCTCAACGTTCATTTTCAATGAGGAAAGATTTTTGTTTGAGATGAATTTAGCTTAAATCATTTAAGGACCAAACTAAACATTTAGCCAACGAGGGGTTCTGAGTAGCCAAGGAGGGGTTCTGCGTAGCCAAGGAAGGGTTCTGGGTAGCCAAGGAAGGGTTCTGGGTAGCCAAGGAAGGGTTCTGGGTAGCCAAGGAAGGGTTCTGGGTAGCCAAGGAAGGGTTCTATGTAGCCAAGGAAGGGTTCTGTAGCCAAGGAAGGGTTCTGTGTAGCCAAGGAGGGGTTCTGCATAGCCAAGGAGGGCTTCTGTGTAGCCAAGGAGGTGCTCTGTAGCCAAGAAAGGGTTCTGTGTAGCCAAGGAGGGTTCTACATAGCCAGGAGGGGTTCTGTGTAGCCAAGGAAGGGTTCTATGTAGCCAAGGAGGGGTTTCTGTGTAGCCAAGGAGGGGTTCTGGATCATGACCCTTGGTAAAGGTCCCAAAAAGTCCTTTTGATACATAACGTAAGAATACTGAATAGTAAAGTTTATTTCATGGAAATTTTGTACAACAAAAAATACTATTCTTAAAGCACAAAAACTGCTATAAATACTATTTTGTAACACAAAGCAAAATACAAAAATTTTAAAATAAAAAATCAACAATAATTTTTTTTATATCCTGGTTTTTTATTGCTATTTTTTTCATTAAATGCAGTTATTGAAAGATGCAAATTAAGCTTCAGAAACAATACTACATAAACAGACAACGTACAGACTGTTACTGATCTACCTGCATAAATTAATCTGAACAAAACTTTACACTTTGACGTTACTTTTCTGTTTGATTAGGCCTAACTAAATTTAAAATAGTAACTGGTAGTATTTTACTACTCAATTAGGCCTAAACACTTTAAGCAATAACTAACAAAACTATCCCAAAGGCTTACACCAGCAAGCTAAATTAAAATAGAATTCCTCGGCAGCAAAATGTCGAAAGTTGCCAGAAGAACGTCACTGGCTATTCTTCTTAATATTTGTCACTTCCTTATAGCTTTAATAAAATTATATTTTCTCTACAAATATACTATAACGAATGGGAAAAACATGAACTAGTTAGTATTTTTACTTCACCCAAACTTGATTTTAGAAAAGAAAATCATTAACATTGATAAAATTGAGGAATGTTGTTTGCACGGTACACATGAATGAGAACTCTAACAAAATGTGACAACTAATGTACTGTAACGCAACAATTTTCAACTTGGTGTGACTTGAAACAATGTTTCATTTAGTGATCTTTTCGACAACCTTAGCTTGAAATCAGATGAATTTGAAAAGTCCTAATAGGTAGTAAAGCATGTTTATTTAAATAAGCTCCCCTACAACCAACACCAACGTAACGAACACATACGCTTTGTAACATTTGTTCTCTTAATACCGACCTGATATTTGTGCCCTGTTACCCTGCAACTAAAGATAAGCCATTAAATTCACTTGCAAATATACTTCACGATATTTTGCATGGTGTGCCATTTATTAAATGTATATTTTGACTGCAAGTAAAAAAGAAAACTTTTTTATGCACTAATGTATGACTTAGCCTGTTTTGTTCAATGGCTGAATAAACTTGTATTTTTTTATTTCTATTCTGTGAAATACAACTACCAATTGTCTGCAAAGTAGGGAGGCTTCTTTTAAAATGGGGGCAGCAAATAAGATAATATTATATAATTATTGTATTTTTTCCAAGCTTTGTTAAAAAAACTCAACTCGACTCGATCTAAAAAAATGTTACTCGCACACCCCAAGTTGTTAACCATTGTAACTCCTTTGCTGGGAAAACCTGATTCATTCATCAAAAGTGCCAAGAATTTCCCTTCTGTTGGCTGTGCATAAACAGGTATTTATTGTGTTCTCTGTTACAGTTGGTCGGTCTGATTCTCGGCTGTGATTGGTCAATCACTGCTCCGAGCCAGCCAATGGGGTTGTCTGTTGGCTGATCAGGCAGTCAGTCAGTGTGCAGCTGTCATTGGCTGTAATTTGCTTGATTTCTTTATTTGTTTATTAATTTTGTTGTAAAGTTTTTGTACGTGTTTTCTAGACAAGTTGTTATAAAATTTACAAGTACAAAGAAATATTAAGGTTAGGGTCTACTTGGTGGTGGGTGACTGGTCGGCTTGCCCTGATTACTTTAATGCTAGCTTTTTCCTTATGTTACATTTTATGTTTTAGGTTACTTTTCACCTGAAGACTGGGTCAGATTCCAGGTCCCGAAACTTTTGTGTATTTTTTGTTTGCTCAAAAACGATGGAAAACGCTTGTAATAATGTGTAAGACTAACCTTTGCCCGGAGAGAGTTGCAGCACATGCCTGCGACTGAGAAAGAACTGGACACAAATGTGCAACACACAAACCACCAACACTGCCAGACCACATATCCTGAACACCATGGCTCCTTTCATCTGGTCAAACAGCAGACCAGCCAGAAACTGCCACTGGATACAGCATGTGCATACAATATACAGGGTGAGAAGAACTGGACACAAATGCAACACAAACCACCAACACTGCCAGACACATATCCTGAACACCATGGCTCCTTTCATCTGGTCAAACAGCAGACCGCCAGAAACTACTGGATACACCTGCAGCATGTGCAATATACAGGGTGAAGAACTGGACACAAATGTGCAACACACAAACCACCAACACTGCCAGACCACATATCCTGAACACCATGGCTCATCTGGTCAAACAGCAGACCAGCCAGGAAACTGCCACTGGATACACCTGCAGCATACAATATACAGGGTGAGAAAGACTGGACACAAATGTGCAACACACAAACCACCAACACTGCCAGACACATATCCTGAACACCATGGCTCCTTTCATCTGGTCAAACAGCAGACCGCCAGGAAACTGCCACTGGATACACCTGCAGGCATACATATACAGGGTGAGAAGAACTGGACACAAATGTGCAACACAAACCACCAACACTGCCAGACCACATATCCTGAACACCATGGCTCTTTCATCTGGTCAAACAGGACCAGCCAGGAAACTGCCACTGGATACACCTGCAGCATACAATATACAGGGTGAAAAGAACTGGACACAAATGTGCAACACACAAACCACCAACACTGCCAGACCACATATCCTGAACACCATGGCTCCTTTCATCTGGTCAAACAGCAGACCCGCCAGGAAACTGCCACTGGATACACTGCAGCATGTGCATACAATACAGGGTGAGAAAGAACTGGATACAAATGTGCAACACACAAACCACCAACACTGCCAGACCACATATCCTGAACACCATGGCTCCTTTCATCTGGTCAAACAGCAGACGCCAGAAACTGCCACTGGATACACCTGCAGCATGTGCATACAATATACAGGGTGAGAAAGAACTGGACACAAATGTGCAACACACAAACCACCAACACTGCCAGACCACATATCCTGAACACCATGGCTCCTTTCATCTGGTCAAACAGCAGACCGCCAGAAACTGCCACTGGATACACCTGCAGCATGTGCATACAATATACAGGGTGAAAAGAACTGGACCAAATGTGCAACACACAAACCACCAACACTGCCAGACCACATATCCTGAACACCATGGCTCCTTTCATCTGGTCAAACAGCAGACCCGCCAGGAAACTGCCACTGGATACACCTGCAGCATGTGCATACAATATACAGGGTGAGAAAGAACTGGACACAAATGTGCAACACACAAACCACCAACACTGCCAGACCACATATCCTGAACACCATGGCTCCTTTCATCTGGTCAAACAGCAGACCCGCCAGGAAACTGCCACTGGATACACCTGCAGCATGTGCATACAATATACAGGGTGAGAAAGAACTGGACACAAATGTGCAACACACAAACCACCAACACTGCCAGACCACATATCCTGAACACCATGGCTCCTTTCATCTGGTCAAACAGCAGACCCGCCAGGAAACTGCCACTGGATACACCTGCAGCATGTGCATACAATATACAGGCTGTTCAAAACATAAGGAAAAACAAGAATAACGTTTTTTGTTTACCAGGTATCCGCTATGTTGGTTTTTCACAAATTATTACCCACACCCCTCATGGGATTTAGCTCAAACTTAAATTAAATTTGTACCTAAGATCTTTCTTGGAAAAAATACCAGCATGATCCAACTTACCTTATGAAAATTGTAGCTATTTTAAGGTATTTTTAGGGCATTTTTTCGGCATTAATTAGGCAACAAACAGTGAGGATAGCAATAAAATGTAAAGAATATAGTTTTGTAGCTGACTTTAATAGCTATCTATTGACACCAAATTCATAAAAATCAATAGAGAAATAACAGAGCAAGAGAGGAAACTTTTCACCTTATCACCTACCTCTCTTTCCATCGCAGTTTCCACATTTTTTTATTCTCATTCAGTTTTTACAAACTCGGTATCAATAAATAGGTTACAAAATTTGCCCCTAAATGTTATTCTTTAGATTTTATTGTCAACCTCATCATTTATTCACCAATTAGGGTATAACATCAAAAAAAACATAAACACATGACAAAAACGGCCAACATTTTCATAAAATAAGCTAGATCATACTTTTTTCCAAGAAAAATCTTAGCTACGTACAAATTTAAATTACGTTTGAAATAACCTCTACACTCTAAAGCCACATTCAATATTTCATTGATTGAGGTACAATCGTAAGAAAACATTAAAAAACCCACCGATTCCTTCGAAAACAGAGCTGACGAGGCCTTGCACAGTATTGTCAGTGCCGGTCGGTGCCAGGCTAGCGTACGAAGTCATGGTGGCGTAGAAGAGACCGAAGGTGAGACCGTTAATCATCTCGATCGGCAGACACCACCAGGGGTTCGTCAGAGTCGAGTAGAGCAGAAACCTGACCCCAAACGCAAACAGAACCAAGGACATGCAGTGACTGTGACCGATCTTCTTCAGTATCCAGCCTGCAACAAGTCATGTCACTTCAACCAGCGAAACTCTCAGCTCAGGTAATGTACAAAATAAGGATGGGCAAGAACCGAAATCTGTAAATTTTTGATACAAATTTAAATCTTGAAAATCAAGCAGAAGTTTCCTAAAACAGAAGATTTTAGCGGAAGGTATTTTAACAATTATATACAATAATCAATCATACCATTAACAATTACGATACATTTTTATTAAAACAATGCATTGTAAAATATCAAGAATATACAAAGTCACACACATCAAAAATAAGATAATGTTATTTAAACTCAAAAATAATCAATTTGAAATGTCTAAATTGGCTATATTTCAAATAATGAACTTAAAAGTCTTTTGAAACAAATACAATCTTAAAATAACAGCTACTTTCAAGTTAATTAAATTATATTAGGACCAATTGAGTTATTGGTAAAGTAATATCTGTATTACCTGATAAAAAGAAAAACGGCAGCTCTCCGCCAAAAGATTGAACTCCGTAAACGAGACCCTCCAAAGTCTTGATCCACTGCTGGGTGGATGAACAGTCGTCACTTTCCGCAAGTTCCTCTAAGTACCTGTAATAGCATTCAACATTAGAAGTCGTCAGGACCCGAGGGATTAGGCGGGAATTCTATACAAACAGAATTTTTAAGGCAGGAGGAATACTTTGGACAGGAGGGATTTTTAAAGATTTGTTTGGCAATTCAGTTACTTTACAAGGACTTTTTCACAGAAAGGGTCCAATAAAGAAAACTTGCTGTAATTCCTTTACAGAAATTGAAACGTACAACTTCAAGAACTCACCAGAAAAGAAAATTCCAAACAAAAGCTGTGCACATGCCAACAAAGACGAGCCACAGTAGGAAAACCACCACTTGAATGTCAGTGAAGAGTTTCCCGACATTGTGTAAAATACTTGACGTGGGTTGAGGCTTCTGATCGTACTGAAACAAAAAATCAAGAAAAAACATGAACACTTAAATTTTTTGAAATATAATGTACGTTTGACTTGCAATTGCTGCTTACTGCAACAGTACTGCTATTATAAAGTATTAAAAACACTTTGGTGCAAATAAAACTGTGAATTACACAACACGCTTTGAACAAATTAAGGTAATTTTATGTCTAGAACCATGTAGAGCAACTACTAGACTTTGTGCAAACTTGGTCATACGAATAACAGATATTATTTCTGCTAAATACCTTAAAGACAGTGTTTTCGGCTGCCTACAAATTGATACTACATTTTTTACCTAGATGCTCATCTTGTCTTGGTTTTCTTAGCCTACTTGTGCTGTTAGCTATGAATTACGTCTGTGGCAAAATCTTCTGTTTCCATCTGCCTTTCAGCCTGAAGGTACCCACAAGTCTTTTCAACATTCTTTGTGGCAATCTTTGTTACCGAGTCCCTGCCCCAACTTCCTCAGTCAATATCCGCCTGGTTATTACCTGCTCAGATTACTTTATACCGGGGTACATGAAAAGAGAGAAGTTCACACAATTACTAGGCAGCTTTCTAGTTGTCCGGATGTTGAACACGCTCCGTTCCCCACCAGGGAGGTTAGATCAGATATTAATGTAACAGTAGGGTAGGCTGCGACTTCAGGAGAGGATTGCCATAATCTTGAAGGGGGAAGTTCTTCCGAGTGTTGGCAGAGCTCTCCAAGTCCTTTGGGGTTAGAGTCCGCTAAGTGGTTGTCAGCGGCCTTGCTTGTCGTTTTCTCTATGATTTTCTAGTCAGCCGAACCTAGTGCCATTCCTCTCCTTAATCCAGATCTCCTCTCATTTTGGTGGTGGCGTAAGACGCCCAACAGAAGTTCTTAAGGGTAACCAGTCTCTTAACCACTTGATCCCCTAAATCTAACATCTACCAAATCTTGCCAAATACAGAATCCAAAACTACCCTACAAAATCACACGCATTATTAATACCTTTTAAGTTTTTCAAATCAAAGAAGTTCACAAAAGATCATCACGATTTTGTATGCCAACCATCCAATTTACAAGCATACGGAAAGAACCATTGACACAGAACGATACCTGTATTTGAGAAGAAGCGAGGATATCCAACGAGCATGACAGCCATGAGGTAGAAGATGGGAGAGTAGTCCTTGTATATCTGACCTGTGCTCCAACTGTCTACCGAGCCAGCCGCCAAAACCACAAACAAACCACTGCCCACCGAGCCCCACAGTCTCTGGTTCCCTGCATCTGCTCGGCTCTTCACCTGTAGGTGACACACAAACCATCTAGACTGAGACAGGTGTAGACACCACAAGGATAACAAATTACAAGGATAAAGACACCAAAGATAATGTTATGGTAGGTTAATTGGGCATAGATGCCACATGGCTGAGCCTGGGACATCAACATAGTTGCACCAGCCCACACACAGGTAGCGCTGCCATCTCACGCCATTTTTCTCCCCAATCAGGCATGCTCAAGTTTGTCCCACGCCAATGACTTGAATGTCAGTGAAGAGTTTCCGACATTGTGTAAAATACTTGACGGGTTGAGGCTTCTGATCGCACTGAAACAAAAAATCAAGAAAAAACATGAACACTTAAATTTTTTGAAATATAATGTACGTTTGACTTGCAATTGCTGCTTACTGCAACAGTACTGCTATTATAAAGTATTAAAAACACTTTGGTGCAAATAAAACTGTGAATTACACAACACGTTTTGAACAAATTAAGGTAATTTTTATGTCTAGAACCATGTAGAGCAACTACACTAGACTTTGTGCAAACTTGGTCATACGAATAACAGATATTATTTCTGCTAAATACCTTAAAGACAGTGTTTTCGGCTGCCTACAAATTGATACTACATTTTTTACCTAGATGCTCATCTTGTCTTGGTTTTCTTAGCCTACTTGTGCTGTTAGCTATGAATTACGTCTGTGGCAAAATCTTCTGTTTCCATCTGCCTTTCAGCCTGAAGGTACCCACAAGTCTTTTCAACATTCTTTGTGGCAATCTTTGTTACCGAGTCCCTGCCCCAACTTCCTCAGTCAATATCCGTCTGGTTATTACCTGCTCAGATTACTTTATACCGGGTACATGAAAAAGAGAAGTTCACACAATTACTAGGCAGCTTTCTAGTTGTCCGGATGTTGAACACGCCCGTTCCCCACCAAGAGGTTAGATCAGATATTAATGTAACAGTAGGGTAGGCTGCGACTTCAGGAGAGGATTGCCATAATCTTGAAGGGGAAGTTCTTCCAGTGTTGGCAGAGCCTCCAGTCCTTAGAGTCCGCTAAGTGGTTGTCAGCGGCCTTGCTTGTCGCTTTCTCTATGATTTTCTAGTCAGCCGAACCTAGTGCCATTCCTCTCCTTAATCCAGATCTCCTCTCATTTTGGTGGTGGCGCAAGACGCCCAACAGACGTTCTTAAGGGTAACCAGTCTCTTAACCACTTGATCCCCTAAATCTAACATCTACCAAATCTTGCCAAATACAGAATCCAAAACTACCCTACAAAATCACACGCATTATTAATACCTTTTAAGTTTTTTCAAATCAAAGAAGTTCACAAAAGATCATCACGTGATTTTGTATGCCAACCATCCAATTTACAAGCATACGGAAAGAACCATTGACACAGAACGATACCTGTATTTGAGAAGAAGCGAGGATATCCAACGCGAGCATGACAGCCATGAGGTAGAAGATGGGAGCGTAGTCCTTGTATATCTGACCTGTGCTCCAACTGTCTACGAGCCAGCCGGCCAAAACCACAAACAAACCACTGCCCACCGAGCCCCACAGTCTCTGGTTCCCGTACCTGCTCGGCTCTTCACCTGTAGGTGACACACAAACCATCTAGACTGAGACAGGTGTAGACAATTCACAAGGATAAAGACACCAAAGATAATGTTATGGTAGGTTAATTGGGCATAGATGCCACATGGCTGAGCCTGGGACATCAACATAGTTGCACCAGCCCACACACAGGTAGCGCTGCCATCTCACGCCATTTTTCTCCCCAATCAGGCATGCTCAAGTTTGTCCTACGTCAATGACTTGAATGTGACCAAATTGTTAAGTTTTGACGATCGAACTTAAGACTGTTAAAAGAATTCACTCCCAGCGCTATCTATGGTTGAGCTGCCGAACTATGTTGATTTTCCTGCCTCAGCCATTCGACATCTATGCGCAATCTACTTACCATAACATAATCTTCGTTGACACTTAGCCACAAGCGCTATTATAATCCTAACGAATTTACTGTAACAGGGCAGTTAGGACTTATACCGGAAACGCCCTTTTTAATGCGCACTTGCAATACCATACCAAGCTAGTGTGCCCAAAACCATCAAAAGCAAAACAGCTTAAACAAGATGGGTTTCCACCGCCACCTTGGTCTGGCTGAACCAATGTTGTTGATTTTTAGTGCACATGCTTAATACGGCAACAAGAGTGTCCATACCAAGTATTGTCAAAATCTGATTATAAATACAAAAATACATTATCATTATAGCATTAAACCCCATTTTTAGAAAACTTACCTTCCAAAAGATCATTTATCTGGTTTTTTTAGCAAAGAACCGATGAAGTTAATACAAACAATAACCGAAATGGCTAGAGAACTGATGACTGATAACCTGCAAAAGTTTGGATCCGACCCATCCCTAGAAGAAAGGAAATCCCTCCGAAACGTTAAAGCACGATCTATCAGTTTCTCCTTTCTGACAAGACATATCAGTCATAAACATTTCCACCATCAATCAGAGTAAGTATTATACTACCGTTTACTTACTGACTTTGAACAAGACAGTCTAACCCTCAATGAAACTCCAGCTACGAATAATCCTAGCATAAATTCCTGTTCACTTGTGCTAGTGCTAGAGAGCACTTACCGAGGGCAGCGTAGCACACGACGCGTCACCCACACTGACGACCACAGCCATGCCGATCCAGCTGAACACCATGAGTGCGGCGAACACCCAGAACTGATAGTTGGACACGGCTTCAACATCCGAGAGCGTCTCCAGGCTAGACAACGTCTCGCTGGCACTGCATGCGGCAGTCGGCAACCTGTAGCGGAAGACAAATCATTGTGTGTCTCAGTGTGTTGTTGGAAAACTTTGTTGGTAGTAAAGTAAACAAAGGACGTAAGTAAATGCTAGATTTAACATTCATAATAGTGGCGGAGATCAATTTAATTAGGAAACCGGACTTTTCCAGCCACTTCAGGAAGAAAACTACTCTCTACGTTTTAAGCAGTTGGGAAACTCCACCCGTTCTCAAGGGCCTAACCTAAACTTACGCTACATTATAGACAATACTTAGCCTAACCTTAACCTAAGAGGTTAAGTAAGTAGAGAATGATCGCCGTTGATATCCCCACCATTGATAAAGGACAATATAAAATTATAAATAGTGTGTAGGAAACAAATATTTATAAGCGGAAAACTCTCTGATCTAAAGACTATTTTACAAAATAGACCACAGATAAGCCGTGTTTATCTGGACTGAATGGGATCGGACAGGTCTTGACGGATTAAAATCCAATTTAATTTGGACATGATATAACAAAACTTTTAACTTAATAACCACAAAAAATTATATTTCACCTTTTAATTAAACATAACAGAAACAATAATCACTTAACCAGTTTAAAAAACCCACCTGCAATGGAGAATAGTGTAGGCCAATATTCAAAAATTTGAAATTGTTTATGAGAGTCAAAATGCGGTCTCGTAAGAGGAAGTGACACTCACTCTTATAAACTTATAAAACTAGAGACAGGGAAAACTACCGAACGGGGAGACACAGAACGGCAGTCCACGAACGATTACCTTCTCAGGTAGGAGTTCAGCTCGTCAACAAGTTGCCAAATTCGATCATTAGTGCCCCGGGAAAAAGCTCAAGGGATTTTAAAACTCATCTGAAAAAATGTTTGCCCGAAGAAGCATTTTATAATACAGACGAGTTTATGTCTGGGACATGACTGGGCAATCGTGGAACATACAGTACAAGGCTACAGTGGTACAACTCGAATGAATAAGAAAGAGTGAATGTCAAAAACGTATGCGTGAACAGAAATTCAATGTTAGAATGATTGGAAAATTTTAGTTTAAAAAATAACTGACGATTACCCAACAATCAAATATTTCTCGTAATAAACTATTTTTTTTATGGTTTTCGCCAAAAATTGAACCAGATGAAAGGCCCTGATTCCAAGATCTCTTCCAGGTTAGTGGTAGATAACCGATTAATTGTAATAACCAACCAGAATATATAATAGTAAGGATTAATGAATGGAAGCATAACCAAGGTACCTGCAGAGTGTCACAGTAGGGCACGTGCCACACCGGCCCCATCTCCACCCTGGTCACGCGCGTGAACATGCAGTCCGTGTTCTGGAACACACCACAACACATCACTCAGCCTTCGGTGGGTCAAAAAACAATTGTAAATAATTTCTAGCGGTCGGTGGGTCCTGTGATAGGGAAATTTGCAACAACAATTTCAATTCCAAAAATCCAGCAGGCATTTTCTAAAAAAAGAGCAATTTAAAGTGAACTAGCTGTGTACCCGTGCTTTGCCACGGATAAAATATTATAGTATCAAGACTTTAAAGTAGTTTTGTACAAAGGCAGGCTGTAGCTCAGGTACTGGCGTCAAGCTACCGTTCCTTACACCTGTTCCTTTATTTTGAAAGTGGGCTTTAAGTTTCCCAACTGACGTACCTGTTCTTAGCACAGTTATGGTTAATGTTATACGTTAATTTGGGTTTTTACAAAGTGTAAGGAAACATAATAACAAAAACCGATGGATTTATTTCAATGTACAGACAAATGAAAATCAAATAAGTGTTTATCGGTGTTTGGCTACCTTGTGAGAGTCATAGTAATCCCGCCATTCCGGCGTTTTCAGAGCCCAGTTAGGTCCCTAACCATTTATTTTGTGGATGTTGTATGGATACAAAATGAAGCTAAAGGCACACTGCGTAATGGGTTAAACCCTTAAACAAAGTTTCATTACCATAGCTTCAGCCGATTTTCAGTTATAAGCGGTCCAATGCGCCGTAAAAACGTGTTCAGTGCCCACTTTGGTCCCTTGCCATTGATTTCGAAGACGTTGTATGGATACAAATTATAGCTAAAAACACACTGTGTAATGGGTTAAACCCTTCAACGAAGTTTCACCCCCATAGCTCCAGCCAATTTTTAGTTATAAGTGGTCTAAGATACCTTAAAAAGTTACAGACAGGAATTTTTTTGACGCCAGTTTCGGTCTTTGCAAAGTATATAAACACCAAATAACCAAAGACCGATGGATTCATTGCACAGAAAAAAGTCTTATTTATATAGATTTTTAGCAAATATGGTAATTTTCAGAAAATTTCCAAACAATGAACAACTAAAAACGGTAAGCCATAGGTAAAATATGTGTTTTTACTAAAAGCGGTAAGCCATAGGCAAAATATGTGTTTTTACTACCAATGACATTATTTAAGTTTGTATAGCTTCCTCTAACTTTTTTTTCCTTACTGAAAAGTAAGGTTAAAGCTGTAGTCACGTTTTTGCTACAGCTGACAAGGAAATGCTACAAATTGGGAATGTGCTGTAGCGAACGCTAAATAAAAAGTTAAATAGTATTTTGATCGTCATAAACATAAAGCATTGCTAGGAAGAAATATAAAAAGTTTATTTTAAAAATCACCAATAATTGATATTATTATATTATGTGGATCTATTAACTATGTAAACTAACCGAGAGTACATTTATATATTGTATTTAGAAAAACATTTAGTCTACATTGTCTCAATCTACATCTTAAGTATTTAAGAGGAAAAGTAATCTTTATAACTATTATAAAATAACTGTTGAGATTTTTTGAGTCTACATGAAACTAATAATTTGGTTCCCCATGGTGCCACAGTATACAATGCAACATTCTTTACACGACTCTACAAAAGAGAAAGTAGCGTTTTTGCAACAAGACTAATTTAGTAATTACTCTGCTCAAATTATAATACGGGGATATAACTGTAATATGGTAGATTTTCCAGTCCCCTAGCTGCTTTTATTACTACTGACTTTGGTTCACGGTTAAAGTGTGATTTCAGTTGTTGATGTTGATTCAAACGGTAACTGATTTGTGAGTAGGTGAACGAAGAGTATGTCTGACAAGGAATCAAGGTCGTATCTGTGATAAGAACCCTGAACATTACAAAACTTGTACTGTACACTAGGAAGAAAGAGGTCGTTGCCTCCTGCTTGGGTTTTTGATAGGTAGCGTTCGAAATGTTTAAATTGAAGTTCTTTGTTAAGAGCCGCGTGACGCTCTCTGGGCACCGCTTATAACATGGAGTAAAAACTGCAAACGATATTTTTAACCGGTTAATGTACTTAAATAATAAAAAAACTCCAAAACTTGTACTTTTGTCAGAAAATAAATTATTAATTACATTGATTAAAACTTGATTTTCCTATAAGAACTTGAATAATTGTAATAAATATTTTGTTTAGCAAGGAAGTTTTACTTTTTTAATTTTATATGCTGCAGCCTAATGGTTCTATGCTTGTATTGAAACACTTTTCCCATTTCGCTACGTTAATCTACTTAAAACATTGTTTGCAGATTTTCTCATGTTTCCGGTTAGAGGCCACTCAGGCTTCTTAAGGTTTTATTTCTCTTGTTTGGAGCTCTATGTTAATGAACTACTGAAATAGAAAACTTTAAGTTATTTAGATTGTACCAAATCCCATAAGTCATGCGGTTGAGGAAACAGTGAAAAACACAACTGTGGCTGGTAAAACCCATGTCTATTTTTTTATATAAAGAACCCTTGTTTAAGGCTCATCAATTATTGTAATTACCTATTAGTACTAGCAATTATAAAACTGAAAGTTAATGAACATTTTAACTGAAACCGTTTAATATGACGGGATTATTTAATGAAGTATTTAGAGATTAGCAGCTTAAAGCCTAGAATACCTGTAAACTATCACTCTTGAGCTTAGGTAAGATTTAGGGAAATTATAGCAGTCATTGATTAAGATAAGACAACAAAGTAGTTGTAATGGTTTCATCTGTTTCAAATTGTTCTTTCTTTAATTATTATTATAAATAGGAACTTTTTTTAAATAAGTTGTTCGATGATTTGCAATTTTGAATTGATTACAGTAGTGAAATTTCTTTCAAATTAATACATCCAGATACAGAGTAACAAAAAAAGTGTTCCATATCCCCAGCCCCCCTGTAGATCCTGGTTTGACAGGGTCTCATGATTCTGAAACCCCCCATTCCAAACTCCTGGCTACGCTATTGCTGTACGATACCTTCATTGGATACGAGTGGTAGGGCGAGAGCAGAGTGTCGAAGGTGACTTGGTGAGGCGTAGGCACCATGGTGGCGTGATTGTCACTCAGGATAGTCAGCGTCGGTTGTCCAAGGCCACCGTCCACGTTGCACATCCCCGTCAAGTTCCAGTTGTGACAGGCTGCTTGCAGAAACGAGGCGTTGAGAACACAACTCATCTACAACACAAGCCGGGAACAGTCAAGAAAAAATACTAGACAATATTAAGTTAGAGTAACTAGTCTTTTCTAGTTCAAGTTCAAATTGGGATGTCTAGCTAGCTTAAATAGGTTTTTCGGTAGTTGGCTCTAAAATTTTTATAGTGACAACCAACTTATTTCATTAAGTAGCCTAATCACTTACTCGGAAAAAAATATTATCTTGGCCTCCTTTTCTTTAAAATTAATACAACTTTTAAATTAGATAAATTATTAAAATACATCACGTAATACCATAACATCATTGGATCAAAAATTTGAATTTGCTCTCATTTCTTCTTATAGCACTTCGAAGAGTTAAACAAATCAATTAGAAATACCTCATAACTTTAAACAAACCCACCGTGCAAAATATAGTAGCGTTGTTGGCTCCTTCAGCAATAAACTGATCGACTGCGCAGCCAGATAGACCGCAGATTTTGACAACTGACTCTTGATGGCAGTGGAACTTGACGTTGGTTTCGACAGGCAGCCTAGGCACGTACAAGATCGGGAAGAAACTGACGATCGTGAGCAGTAGGAAGCCGAGGAAAAGCGCCTTCTGGCAGTTGTAACGATCTGCGATAGCTCCCATAGTGGGCTTGGCGATCATACCCATGACGGGTAGAGCTGTGTACAAGGCGCCTACGACGACTGAGGAGAAGCCCAGTTGCTTGGCTAGTGTAGGTATGAAAGGCACCACTGGTGTTGTTCCTGAATATGACAAATATGCAAGTGTAGTAGTTATAAGTTTTAACATGATCATCTCACTATTGTTTTGGACCCTGCACCCAGGAGTGAGTAAAACTTACTCAAATTATTGGAATTATTACATTTTTTACTAATCCAAGTCTTGTTACAAACTAGGGCCGACTGTTCCCAGGATTGGGTTGTTATACAAGTTTGATAACTTTGTTGAACTTTACCCTCAAATTAAAAACAATTGAAATACTAGACAAAATTGTAATGCACAAAAAATTAGCCCGTAACGAGGTCACCAGCAAAGCGGCTAGTATATTATATTTTATTAAGGGGGGGAAGGGCTGCACAGGTAAGCAAATGTGTTTCATTTTAAGGATGCGTACACCACATCTCCTAAAATGTCAAGGATTGTTAACAGCAATCGTTTTGCCAAGTTATCTTTCATGAAAACATATGCAATTTCCTTTATTTTACAAAATGGTAGATGAAGATTTAGGCTTATCAAGAATCAAGTTCTAATGATGAGTGATAATTTGAGAGGTTGTAAACTAATATTTATGAGCTTACCTGCATTATAGAGGAAATAATGTGCCTTCATGGGCAACAAATTCATGTTTATAGAAAACATTGTTTTTATCGATGTTGGCCTGGTAGGCTGAATCTAAAACTTTAGAAGCCAAAAATATAGTGTGATCAATATAATCTCAGTAGCCTAGGACTTGTCTACTGTTTTAAGTCTAATCAGAGAAATAATAGGCCAAAGTTCGCTAAATTTAACCTCAAACCTTGACGTAAGCCATAGCTTATTGATACAGTTGTGAAATAGATGTAGGCATAAACAATATTTTCTAATGTTACGTTATCCTGTACAATGAGAGTTGTCATACATGAAGGTAAAATATAGTGGAAACTGAAAACATTACTAAGATTTTTACTTGATTTGACAACTGGGTAACCTACTATAGAAAAAAGCTAAACGAGGGCCAATGCAAATTGCAAAAGTAAAAGAGAAGGTAGAAAAAGCTACCGTCTCCGCAGATTCACTTTTTTGTAAGTTCGATGCAAATCCATCCACCAGCGTGAAGTTTGCCCTGCCTTGCTATCGAAAACAGCTGCGATCACTTTTCTGTCACACCAGATTCGAGAACTTGTCAGCTGTCAATGTCAAGCGTGTATGTTTTCGTTTGGTTTTTATAACCTTTTAATTGTTTTAACAAAATGAATACCGTTTGAGTATTAAAATCTAACATAGAGAGGTATCGTACGGTGTATTTTAGCTTTGAATGGAAGGGAGACCTCTAGTGTTTTATTAATATTAGGTAAAAGAAAATAGTGTTTTCAAATAATTTGTTCAACCTTTGTTAACCTTCATCTAAAACAGTATTAAGGCAATCTGTCTAAAATTTAACTCATCAATATCTTACAATTTTCTTCGAACATGGCCTAGAGAGGTTTTAAGTTAGACCCTATGGCTCTTAAATTGATTACTTTTGATGTAACTGACACTCTAATTTCCTTAAAAGCCCCTGTCGGGCATTACTATGCTAAAATCGGAGGGATACATGGAATACACGCTTCCCCAGAAAAGTTAAGTGAAAATTTTAAAACGGTATTCAAAAAATTGTGTGTTGCTTATCCGAACTATGGCGAAGGAAACATTGGGTGGCAAAAATGGTGGAAGAAACTGGTATTTTCTACATTTCAAAATTCTATAACTAGCCAGTCTTTATCAACAAGTACCATGGACATAATTACAGAAAGGATGATTGAAGACTTTAAAACGGATAAATGCTGGAGACTCGTAGATGGAGCGGAAAACTTGCTTGAGAAATTGATGTCAAAGAACGTGACATTAGGAGTCATCTCAAACTCTGACCCAAGACTGGTTGACATTTTAAACAGCCTTAAGATCAATGCCTATTTTAGGTTTATCCTAACATCGTATGACTCTAAATGTGAGAAGCCATCGTACAAGATATTTCAAAATGCGGAAAATCTCATGCAAGGCGTAAATAAAAGTGAGATTTTACATGTGGGCGATAATCCCATATTAGATTTTATGGGAGCGAGAAATGCTGGCTGGAAAGCACTCTTGATCACAAAAAATGTGGACCGTGTCACTGCTAACCACTCCGAAATTGAAAGAGATAATATAGTAAGTGATATTGCTGAAATTTACCCAACTCTTAAAACAAAAGGGTTGATTTGAGAGGACTAAGAACAATTTATAGGCTCTTTATTTATTTTAGTGTTTAAGGCTGTTTTAACCCTATACTGTCTTGTTTGTAGTAAGCTTATTTACTTGAAATAAATGCTTTCATTACGCACATAGCTGTCCTTTATTAAAATATTGTTTAAACATTATTAAGAGGTGATTGGCAGCACACCTTCTTTTCTAATAGAAATAAAACTATTTTAAATTTTAGAATTATATTTTGGTCTCTGACAGAAACCCTCTTCAGATTACAAAAACATAACAATTATAAATAGTTTAAAATTAAAATCATATGGCTATACACATAGAAAAAGAAATATCCTATAGTTAGTACCAATAATATGTATGTTTATAATAAATCATAATTCTAAAATTAAAAATAGTTTTATTTTTATTAGAAAAGAAGGTGTGCTGCCAATCAGCTTTTAATAATGAATGAACCACCATATCGACAAAACCTGAGACAACTCTATGTTGGTTAAACATGTTCATACTATTGAATTCAGAAAGAGCTTTTAAAACGCCCTAGGCGTAGCTCAAGGGCCTAACCTAAAATTACGCTACATTATAGAAAACTCTATACGCTACATTATTGAGAACGGGTGGAGTTTCCCAACTGCCCAAAACGTAGGGAGTAGTTTTCTTCCTGCAGTGGCCGGGAAAGTCAGTTTTTCTAATTAAACTTTACCAGTGATGCGTTAGTTTTGTCCAGGAGTGTATTTTTAATCGAAAGTGTTTAATCGGGAGTGTTTTTGTTAGCAAATTATTTCTCATCTATTTTTTGTTGTAAGGATGATGGGTACATAATTACAACAAGTCTATCTTATTGTTGTATAAAATTAAATTATTGTTAATACATTATTTAAATAGGGTTACAAAAATTGTCTCTAATATAGATTCAACAAATTTTATTAACTAGTTAGTAGAGCTATTTGTAGTAATAACAGGATGAAGCAACCAACAAGAATAATATTAGATTAGTGATACTTCTTACACTATTTTTTAACTTATTATTTCGGAAAATATATTTAGAAATGCTTGTAAGTTAATATGTTTGCAGTGTTGGGTATAGTAGCGTGCTAGCTATATGTAGCGCTAGCTATAAGTACTCTTGCTATAAGTAGCTATACTCTGCTTCAGCAATACACTTATCACACTCACTATTCTCCGTAAAATACCTTCTAAGAGTGGTCGGTGTCGCAAACCAACGAATCAAAGACCGCTATTATAAGTAGCGCTCTACTTTAAGCCTGAGTCACACTCGGCTACTTAATAGCTGCTACTGGTTCGCTGCTAGTAAAATAGCTGCTACTAAAGTTGTCACACAAAACATGGTAGCTGCTACCTAGTAGTTGAATTGTGCTACTCGGTTTCATTTTGTTCTGCCTGTGCCAAGCGTGTAAAATGTCATCTGTTGGTATAAGGCGTAATGATTTAAACCACTTGATATTGGGGTGTGTAAAAGACGTTTGTGATAATTTAATTTGATTAAATATTCAAACAATTGAAACGCCTCTGGATTCGTGAATGGGTCGAAAGAAGAGATAGGCTGGGCGCATCTTTCACACTGATGAGAGAATTTTCAACAGGACACCCCAAGTCTTACCAAAACATCATGCGATTGTCTGTAGATAATTTAATGATTAACTTGAAATGGTAACTCCTCTTATCAAGAAAAAGAGAGAACTCAGGCCAGCGATTCCGGGCCGCACAAAATTAGAAATAGCCTTAAGATACATTGCTACTGTCAAACATTTTATGACATCCCCTCCAGACCACTTAATATCACTTATTGTCAACTGTTTTAAAATACACTCAAGAGTTGACAGAGAGCACGCGCAGTTGCAACTAGCCGACAGGTTGCTACTTGCTAGCCGCTGGTTGGTCACGTGACTCACTCGCTCGAATTAGTAGCACGGAAAATAGAACATGTTTGATTTTTAATGCTAGTAGTTTTAGACTAGCTACTGTTAGTAGTCGCTACTACCTATGTCACACTACTCCCTAGCAGCCGCTACTTCGATAGCTGCTAGTAAAGTAGCCAAATGTGACTCAGGCTTTAGGGTGCTAGCTTCAAGTAGCGCTCCGCTTTCTTTGTAGTTCAAGAATCAGCGGTGCTATTTTTAGTGTCAGCATGTCCCAATCAGAGCTATTTGCGAATCCAGCGTGATTCGCTAACTTTTTTTTAATGCTGAAATAGTCAAAAATAAAACATAGAACTGCTTATACGATACAAAACATGTAGTGACAGGATGCATTTAGCATTGTGTCACGGGGCGAGAAAGCAACCGGTTGTACTGTTGTACTATACTCAGTAAAACACTGCGGGTTTGAGTTTATCGTCTTATTAGAGTTCAAAAAGCTATTATGATATTAGCTCCAAATTATGTAAAAGTAGCGAGCCACCTTATTGCAGTAGTAGTTTTAGTGAACTATCTTTGTTTTAGCAACCTAATTTTTTCTTAAAGTAGTTTTAATTTGAGCGAGCTACTTTTTAAAATAGGTTTACCCAACACTGCAAGTCTGCATATTGAAAAGAAAAATACAGGCTTTGTTGAGTTGACCGTGGGTTTTTGCATACTTAAATGTGCTTAGAAACAGGTGTAACTTTGAATCAATATAATTACCTTAACTTAGAAACTTCTTCGTTACGAATCAAATGTTAAATACATATTGGTGATTTGGTAACTTTTTGGCACTATTAATACAGGTTACGAGTGATATCAGCCAACAAAACAAAACATTAAAGAAAAAGTATTTATGAGCTTATTAGAAAACTTCATAGTTCAAGGAATTAATTTGATATAAAATGATTCCTACGACCAGGATAAAAATTTAATTTTTTGTAGTCCAGTAAAAAAGTAGTTTGAGAACTGCAATATATTCATATAAAAGAGCAAAAAGAACAAATCCTCTCTTCATACTGAGCAAAAAGGACAGTTAAAACACAATGAAAAAGTCAAACTGTAATTACTAAAGAGTAACAGATTACCTACTCTCTAGTGATAAATATTTCAAAAGAGCGCAGAAAAAATAAAAATTTTTAGCTGAGGTGGATAAGTTTGAGACTAATTATGAGATACTAATTTTAAACGAGAGAACGACTTTATAGGTTTATTTAATTTACCCCAACTGAGTGCTCCAAGTTAAAACAATCTGTTACTGAATTAAGAACCAAAAGAGGGCAATCGAAATACAGTTGATCCAAAACACAAACGGAACTCTCGGAAATAGAAAGCAGTTGTGACTATGAACGTTGATGAGTATTTTCAGAATAGCCTTTTTGTATACCATAGCAGAAAGAAACATAAAAAACTACTAGACTTTGGTTTGAGAAACAAGAAAAAGTCATGAAAGACTTGAGTAACCAGTAATGCTGCTTAGTAAAAGGACAATAAAGCCCATTTGTCATCAATGTCTTACAAGTCTAAGCTTATTTTTAACTTTCATGGGTAATCAATATCAAAACTACTAAGTTTAAAAGCTCTAATTGAATCTAAATGGCACAACTTATTATTTGAAATCCTAGAGAACTTACATTGTTTTAATAAGTACATAAATTAATTAAGTAATTTTCAACATAAGAGGATATCCACAGGCTTTTGCCTGATTTATCTTTGGTTCGTGCCAGTTTGCCCAGTTTATAATTGAAAGTACTAGTTGTAATTTTTTTTATTGTGGACTAAAATACAACTAAAAATTCACTATTAAGGTATCAAAGTTAAAAAAGAAGTTGTAGCCTATAGAAAATAGATTCCCTAGGTTTCAACTAATAAGCCATCTAAAGGCAAGTTCTCTAGGATAACAATTTGTTCACTCAATATTTTGTTTACGCGAAACTGTGTGATTCTTAATGCATAATCATCTAAAGTACCTCTACTTACTTCATTTTAGTGTCTAAACATGCTCCTACTTTTATTTTGAGTCCTAATGGTAATTGAAACCGTGATGAATTACAATCACAATAATTTACAACCATAAAATATTTTAACAGGAAATATCAATATACTTGATCTTATTAGTACTGTAATTCCATTACGGTAAAATATTAAACTAATACTATTGTACTTGAAAAATAAAATTAAAAGAGAAAGCCGTATGTTGAGTTGTAAAATGGACTGCAATAATTAGATAACAAACATAAACATTGAAAGGAATAGTACAACAATACATAACATATGTTTTCAAAGCTAACATAAGCAAATTAAATCGCATGGACATTAAAAACATACGTACTATAACAAGTACAGAACAATACTTAACTGTGTAGAAAAATATAACGTTTTTTAATTTACTAGTACAAAATTACAACCTTTTTTGTTTACAGTAAAATCAATAGGAAAAAGGTAAAAAGAGGACAATAGAAAAATATTTTATTTAAATCCAACCTAAATAACTTTAAATGTATATAACTTTAATATTTTATACTGAATTAGTTACCTACTTTTAGTAGCCAAGTCCTTAAAACTAAACACTTGTATTTGATTACTTACTGGACAAATTACCATTAATAGTAAGTATGGTTATTAACACACGTGATAAATTGCTAGCATATATTCTAAACTTAGATGTTGCATAATAATCATATTTTTATATTATGTGTTATGTTATAATTTTTATAGCACGGCTTATTATTTGATATATTATGCTTTATTTTATAATTTTTTACAATTTTTATTTTGCATTATTCTACAATAATTGTTTACTATGGCGATTTGCAAAGTTTATTATTAAATTAGTTTGAAAATTAAAAATACCTGGTGCAATATATTATAAGATACAATATTGTACTAAAATAGTACTATAACTACATAAAATTTTAGATAAGTATTTTACTTGAAAATAGAACGCAGAAAAGCACAAAGGGAACGTGATAGGTTCTCCTTAATCAAGTTGTTTAATTGTTATGTTTATTAAAACACTCATTCACAATTCATCAAATCAATTTTAAGTTGATTGCCATTTGTTAAAATCAAACATTAATAATCAGAATCTCTATCATAGCTCTGAAAAAGCCTCAAAATCCTATAAACCCCACAGTTCAAACATATGCATTTCAAGGTTACGCCACTAATTAAAAATGCTGTTGGCGTAGATAGTTAGCGACAACGTCACACAGTTAACATTAGCAATATTGAAAAATGTATTTTCAAGCACTTAGCTACTAAAAGAGATCAAGTAAATCTTTAGTTATCAAAACCTTTGGAACGGATATCAAATTTCTTACAATCTAGACACAGTGAAAATCTGATTGCAAATGAAATCAAGCTTATAGCATTGCTATTTTAGTGTGCGTATCATTCTCTTAATCTACTAAATCTTGCGGAAGCTTGGAAATCTCTTTTGTACAGTACTTAACGAGTAGTTAGCAACATCAAAAAATTGACACAGTTTAGTTTAATCAAAGACAAATGTTCCTTCTGGTTGGAAGAGAGCGCCCATGCGCTGCACATGGCTGTGGCAAAAAACTCAACCGTTAGGCAGCCCACACACAGAATGTGTCGTTTCTCCGTTTGTCCGATGTCCATGACTTAAATGTGACCGAATCTGAGAACCAAACTTGCGTATGCGTCAGCTGCTCTACTTGAGACTTTAAAGACGGCAGCGCTATCTGTGCTTGGGCTGCCGCAACTATGTTGAGTTTCCTGTCTCAGCCAAGTAGCATATATGCGCTCTCTACCTACCATGTCTTTAGTTTAATACATAAAAAGAAGTGCAGATTATTGTATCAAAAGGAAATTTGCTACCAAAGTACTTCTATGTTAGGTTCTTTTGTTTTCAGTTATATACGAGCAGATAAACATATTTTTCTATTCTAAGTAAAATACAGGTGGACCAATAATACTCCCTCATATATTTTGATAAGCCAAATGAGTTTTTAAAAAACACGGGGATAAGTTTTTATGAGGAAAATTTAACCTACCACATTGTTCAACTTAACTATAGACGTTACCATTAACCATGTAATGTATTGGAATTGTTTTACTATTGAAAATGTATGCAACTCTAATGTTAATTATAAATTTATCAGAAAGTTGAGACGCCTTTTCTTTTCATAACATACCCTATATGGCTTAGTAATTATTATTATAAATTTCACTAATAATTATACTGAATAACTGTTTTCTGAACATCTAAAATTACAAAAAGTTAAGTTTTAACCTGAGATCAAATTGTAACGATTGTAAAAACTCAGTACTGGTGCTTTTATAAATATAAACATTGCAGAGAATGAATCATCAACAATTTCATGGTTCTTTCTTTCTTAATAAAAATTTTTTTTAGTGTAACTATAACGGTTTGTTGAACAAAACCGTTTATTTTCTTCAATAACAGGAAGATAACAAATATAATATTAAAACATTAACAAAGTTGTTGAAATTTTCAATACACTTGTCTATAAACCAATATAGAAGTATTGAAAATTTGTCGTCAGGTTCGGATCGGTCAAGAAGTAGACATATTAGTTTCAACTGAAACAAAACAAAGTCGAATTTAGTGATTATTTTATCAGTTTTAGCGGCATTTGAATTATTTTAGTTATCTGCCATGAATATTTGAAGTTTTGTCTCATGCCCTATGAACAAAAATTTAATTCACTAGAGTAGTTTTGCTCAACTTTAATGATACGTACGCTGATGATACCACACCTCTAATTGCTGGAAATTCAACAGAAGAACTAACTGTTGGCTCATACACATCATTAAATATGGCATATCAGTACTGCCATTCGAACAACCTAGTGGTTAATATGACAACAACTGGCTTTCGGTAGAAGACGTGATGAGATTTCAGCCCTACCAGAGGTTGACTGTATACATACCTTTTTTTCTGGCACTTACCAGTGAGATTATAGTGCGGAAGTTAGACACTGGTGCAAGAGAGCAGTGGAGTGTTGACGTTGGACATCCGTATCAACTCACTGTTCGCGGGGATCTTCTGCTAGGAGGCCGGTTCCTCCTTCTCGTCTAACCAGTTGTACAGAGGATACTCGAAGCACAGGAAGAACTTGAGGAAGTAGGGCACCTCGTTGTAGATGGCCGGTGGGATCGGAATCAACGGCGAGGTCGACTGCTTGTACAGCCGGTACTTTGGATTGCTGAAAATATACAATGGGAATAAAGGTAAAAGGTAAAAATTTGTCTTTTTTAACGAGGCGAAGTTAAAACTACAAAGTCCTCTCTACCACTCAACCTCGACCTTTACCTAGCGTCACCGTATTAGTCACATTACAAATGTAAGTGGTGACTGCAGGGATCGAACCTGCACCACCGGAGTTAGTTAGAATTAAGTTTTGTTCAAAGATTCTGAAACTCACACTATATTTTGGACATGTTTTATTAAATTAATAATAAAGAGCGTTCTTTCAGCTGTAATTTGGCGTATTTACGATGAAGATCGGAGCACTTATGAAACCAAGGCACAAGGTTCTCTACGCCATTGCATGACATTCTGCCGCCAGTGTCAATAAAAGAAGCGGACGTACTTCACTCTTTAATCCGCTCAAGTTCACAAAATGCTGGTTTACACGTAACTTTTTAAAGTTAAAGACCTGACAAAATTCAAATCTGTCTGGCTAAACAAGTGTTCCAAAAATGCTTTTAAAAAAATGTTGACGCCAAAATTATTTTTGTAAGTAAATAAGGCTATTATTTTACTGGCCAGAATATTACAAGTACAGATAATTTTGATTCTAAGTTAATATAATATACAATTGTCAAAACAAAATGTTGAGCATACCGTAGGATTCACAATGAGTCAGGCTATCTAATGACGTATAATTTTCATATATGGTATCATTTGTATACAAGCTATAAAATAACAGAGGCTAATTTATTAACAGCCCTCGTACATACAGTGATTGTCAATTCAGTTTGTGTTGATTGAAAGATCTTGATTCTATAATGGTCCCATATAAATATCTTTTTATATTTTAAATTCCATATTTTTAATCTTTTCAAGCTTGTTGTTTTATAGAAGAATAAACACAGATTTTTTGTTGTTATTTAAGTTGAAAACCATGCTATAATTTTCAATTCAAATAATTATTTCTTTTTAATAAAAGAATGTTTCTTTACATAACATATTTACATGAATGGATGAGTAGTGATAAGATTACACACTTAACACTGGCGGCCGGGAGACTGACTGATAAGAACTTCTCCACTCGCAACAAATATTTTGTTTCTCACTTAAATAAGTTAGCTAGATCATTAGTCACTGTTCAAGATTTTATACAGAACTGTAACTGTTTCTTAGAAAATTAAAATGTACCAATGGCCAAACATGTTTTATATTTGAGAGACTATTTGATTTCATTCCTTATCACTCCTAAACTGCTAAATTTACAAACTGTAGTGTATACACACAAATTAATCACACTTACTCCAACAAAGAACAATTACTTAATAAAGAAAGAAGGATTACGTAATAAAAGAAATACCTAACTACGGAAATAGCTCCTTTTTTTGGTCAATGTGAACAGGCTCAATTTCTGAAAATCTAGTCGTTTTTATGTCTTATTGACAACAATTTGTTTCTACATTTTTCTTGTCAGTGAATTAAGTTTCCAACGCAATAATCTTCTCATTTGATTCATCAAATCAACACCTTCGAAAACTTAAAAAGAAGAATAATTAACTTAAATTTACTCACTGTCTAAACCGTTGGTCAGATGAGCGCTCCAATATCGGAATTCCTGAGACAAACAAGATCAAGAACGTCAAGAAGACGGGACTGGCAACACAGACCCACTCGTAGCCATCGATAACGTTCAGTGAGATGACGAAGATGCCGTACCACAAGAGCAGCTCTCCGAAGTAGTTAGGGTGCCTGGACATCTGCCATAGACCTGGTCAAGTTCAACAGAAAGTGCTATCATTATTTTGAGAACTATCTAGTTTATTTATTTAACGTAACATGTATTTGTTTGTCAATGTACAATAAAATCTTGTGTTGAAATTTGAGCTTAAGATATGTTTACAGAAAATTTGAAAATGATAAAACCTCCGGTACCGGAGTAGGCCTAATGATCAAAGTAAAATACACTTAATGGTAAAAAAATCTAAACCTATTTTAAACTATGCTTAAATTTGTATGAATTTGTTTTTTTTATAAGGAGTGTAAGTAATATCCAAAAATTCCGCCACACTATAAAACTATTGGTTTAAAAGATATATTTTTAGGTTACGTATGAAAAAATTAAAATTTGTATAAAAGATACACTGACTAATCAGTACAGCTATAAATGTTTGAAATTCTAATTACCATCGTTGCACCATTTCCCTTTGTTGGCTGGATCTTGGCGGAACGAGAACTTCTGCAAGTCTGCGTAGGTTTCGATCAACAGGCCCACAAAGAACATCCCTGTGCCAGCAGAATCTAAAGTGGTCATAGTCTTGGGAGCTCCCTTCGCGATTGCATTGTGTGGTGCATTGATGAAGATCACGGGCAGACTTACCACAAACACCCAAACTGCCTAAAAGATTAAAAACAGCAGAATTACTCAATGTGCTGGTGACTAAAATATGCTTTTCATTAAGCAGTAGGTTAGTTGGGCATGGCCTTTGTCATAGTAACTCTCGCTTGATCCAAATGTGACTTAAGAAATCTTGCAAATGCCACTGGGGACTCTTGGAAGATCCCAAAAAAAAATGATTAGACGACTTTTAATAGATCCACAAGATAAAATATTACTTTTGGAAGGATTCAGGGAGAAATAACGACTCTTGAAAGATGTAAGGGAGAAAATACTTCTCTTGGAAATGACGATGGAAGTAACTTTGACTTTTAGAATGTAGCTAAAGGTGTAGTTTTGATTATATATCTTCAGTGGTTCAAAAGTAATTTCAGTTGTACAACGGATTGTTGTTTTATAGAGGTTCCACTGTATTTGGGGTAAACCCACAACAGATACAAAAGCTATTATCATCGTAATAGGCTAATCATGATAACCTAATCCATACTGTTATCATTGTTTAAATGGCCTTATATTTGTATTGCTAATTTCTTTTAACCTTAGTTAATGAAAAACCTTTTCTAACCTGGAATGACCAGAAAACTGCAAAGCGAATAACGTTGCTTCTTTTGTCATCGAAACGGGCGTCTCTCCCAATTTGAAGGATTCTGTAGAGGAGATATCCAGAAAGTCTTGCTCCCCATAGACATACCATTGCCGTAACCATAAGTTGTCGACTGTCATAGCTCTGAAAAGTATTATCAATGTAATTAAAACTCACAGGGCATCTCAGTGTTTCCGTACAGATATAAAATAAAGTTGTAAGAAGAATACTATTTATAAGCCTCTGATGGAATTTATTGAGATACAGCTGAAAATATGCTAGCACTTAGGGCCGGTTTCCCCAAATTCTCGTTATCCCGGTTTACTTTGTACCGATCAAAAATGTATACCTCGGTTTAAACTCCGGCGCTTCCCCAACTTGTTGACTGGCACAGCATAGATTAAACCTCGATGTCTGTTTTCTGTTTGATTTGGTAGAAACAGAAAAAATTGTGTTTGATCAGAGTTGAGGTTATGTTTACTGACTCCCAATGTAAAGAAGATAGGCCTATTTTGTTTGATCGCAATTTCTATCTTATTCCGTTTACTTTTCTCCATTGGTATGAAAGTATGAAATGCGACACAAACGGCTAGAGCATCAGATACTTGCTTAATGATTTTGCTAACGGAGGACTTGTGCATTCTGCCCAACTCCCCTACGTTGATAAAAAAGGACTAAAGGCATAGAAACTCAATGCGCACTAAAATGTATCCGCAGGTGACACGGCTCGATTTTTGTTACTTGTGGATCTCAAAGAATCACTAATCAAATTAAGCAATAATCTTGCAGTTTCCTTCCTCATTCAAAAACTTTTCCTTCTTCCCATCTCCCGAAATTATTAACTCTTTCAGTCTTTCCCTGATTCTCGTAATCATCTTCCTCAACTTCTTCTATTTTTAACAGTTCATCCATTTGACTAAATAATTATGTACGAAACAAAAAATACTATTTTAAAAAGTAGGCTACTGGCTAAGTATTTGTAAACTTACTATTATGGCTAGGCTTTGATTTCCAAATTTGAGGAGTTATTCATTCCAATACTATTTATTTCCATAATATTCATTCCAGAATATTAAATGAATTAATCCATTTAACTGATTGTGCATTTAAAATAAAAATAGATAATGACGATTTATAAAAGTAATAGGCTAAGTATTAGTGAACTTATTATGGTGCTAACGCTAGTCTTTGATTTACAAGTTTGAGGTTAGGTTTTGTTTATTTCGACTAGTATAACTTTGTATCAGCCGCTTTAAACCACCTGCCGAGGCCAGTTAGTTTGTTCGCCAAATTGTCGGTACACATTTTGGAGAAACACCTCCTCGAGATAACGCGGTTTAAACTGCCGATCTCAGTTAACTGACGTTAATCGGCCCCTAGTATGATGTTAAGATATTTACTGGGGAAGTTTCTCTCCATCATACATATAGCACACTAATAAGAATTGTGAACATTTCAGTTAGGCCTCCTGTACTGTAAGCGTCAGGGCTATCACAGTAAGAGAGTCTAGGCCTCGCACAGTGAAAGCAATAGCCTGGTTTAAAACCCATTTGTGAACCATACCCTTAAACATCAGTACCATAACTAATCCCTATGTTTTAGCTAGGCTAAAAAGGGCAGTTGCCTAGCCTTGGGTGCTGATCAGCTTAGCTGCAACCCTGACCAAAAGGGCCAGTCAAAATAGCATAAAATAGCAATAAGAGCTACTTACAGGTTTGAAATGAGCTTGTCCAGTAAAGAATGTCAGGAGTGCAAGAACTATGAAATTAGTTCCACCAGCAAAATCTGTCAGTTTATCAAATTGGTAATAAGCAGCTATTACAAAGAATGTGAACTGCATTCCTACAACCACGATGGCACATAAACCAAGGTGCCATTTATCAAGAAACTCTACAACCATACTTTAATCTAAAAACTCAATAAAATATACGCCTAAAATCGACACCCTAGCCTTAGGGCTGGAACAGCACGACTATGTACTTGGAAGATAAATGTTACGCAACACGACGCACCACTGTTATTCTAGTATCAGGGGTATAATTTTGAACTTTAAAAAGCTAGAAGTCCATTTTTTGAATGAAGATGTAGTTTGGGGAAACTATCGACTATTACCAGCTAACCAGGTCTACTTTACTTCGTCTGTGAGTGTGAGTTAATAATATGCTCAAGTTCAGACTTCAGATGACATGCGTGCAAACAAACAACCTAGCGAATGACATTTCGATTTGCAACTGATGCAGACGACAAATCGTCGAGTCACAGATTAGCAGCTTTAGTATAGAAAACCCCTATTTTACTACTTGCATACTATTTTTAATACTTGGTGTCCTCGTTATTTTACCTATTTCTTTGATAGACTGCTTCAGTACGTTTTATTAGAAATGGCGTCATATAGATAAGAAGTCAATGTAAAACACATTTGAGTTAAGTTGATGGTTTAAAGTAAAACTTTTAGGTTAAAACCAGTTTTATTACGAACCGTTCATGCGCGTCAAAGGGGGAACTCCCAAGATCGGTAGGTGACGCAAATAAAACTCTTTTTCTGATAAGTATAACTTTACTTCCACCATTTCAAAAGTTTACTATAGGTTTATAAGTAGATTGCTATTTCCTTTACGGGTAGCTAGGTTTTGGCCATTGACTTGGATAATACAACTGGTCTTGTTACAGTCATTCAAAGAATTCAAAAATAATGCCATTGACTTTAAAAATGAATCTGCAAGTTGAGTCTCAGTCCATTGTAAGGGTACCTTATATCGGCGAACCCTGCATGTAGACCTACAGTCAAATTTTAGTTGTTGCATTTATTTACTAAGATTTAAGGCTTTTGGTTTATACCGCGTCACAGTTGAATTACAAATACTGCTAAACGTTTCTACCTCGCTGTGGATAGTCATCCTCAGTAGCTGGTTGAGATTGGATTGGCCCGTAGCCGATGTAGACTGGGGCTCCATGTCCCCTGCGTATCACAGTGTCTGGGTCCTGCGATGTAATGACTGCCGGTCAGCTGGCCCTTGTGTGGGCCTCTTCGAAGGGCGTCTAGGCGTCCCTGAGGGAGGGGATGAGCTTCACCAGCAAAGTGGCGACGGTGGTCAGCTGCTGCAGCACGTTGGTGAGCAGGTCGGAGGTGGCCTCACTCTTGAGGGCCGAGGACAGCGTGCAGAGCACCTCCCTCAGGCTCATTTCGGGGTCTACTGTTCTAGTGGTGTCAGCGGGCGGCGGTGCAGTCTCAGGCGGAGGCTTAAGACGCGGGTTTCGGTGGCGGCCTTGGTTCTCCGGTTGGTTGGGTCCCGCCGCTGCCTCTTCTTCCTGCTTCGGTCTGCGGTTGTGAGGTCCTCGTACTCTTGGTCCTGGGGCTCGTCCGTGGGCGGCTCCTCGGTGACCGCGGGCGCTTCAGGCTGTGTTGGCCGAGGCTTGTCAGCTAGGCTTCCTGGCGCGTTTGAACGCCTTGCAGCTTTTATAGTTGGCGTTGTGGGCTTCCCCACAATTGCAGCAATGGACGATCTCACCGCTGGCTTCGTGCAGCTCCTTATGTCATGCCCGCCTCCGCAGCGGACACACTTGTATGGCAGTGTGTGGATCCGTGATTGAAGCCCTGGCACCGGTTGGTCCCACTGGGGGGAGATGGTGGTCTCTTCCTCGGCGGGGCGCTGGTTCCAAAGGCGCGCCGTCCCATCGGTTCTTCCAAATGTCGCTGGGTGCGGAGCTCCCTGATGGTTCCATCGCAAACTGCACTAACTACTGAAAACAGTGCTAGGGGGATTATATAATTATATCCCTTCTCCGAAATATGTGTACTCAACTTAAATACTGAACATGGATGGCTAATTTGTGATTGGTTGTTAAAACCAAATTGATTGTAGACGACAGTATTATAATAATTTTAGTTAGGGCTGTCCAGACGAAACTAATATTAGATAACTGGAGCACTTTTTACCGTTTTTGTTCCGGATCTGCTATCAGTTTATATAGAACGATTTTGTTAATCAAAAAGAGTGGTTCCATGAGTCTGAATTGCTCTTTTCTAAGGTAAAAATTTCACCTTTCCTAAACTTCAAAGACATTTTTATTTAAGAGTGAGTTTTCAAAAACAAATTATACCACAACCAAAGAATCAGAGGTTCAAATTTTGATAGCATTAAGAATTTATTATTAGGTCAAATATATGAGTACGCATAATATAGGACATTGAGTTGAAACTCCCTCTCTTCGGCAAGCCTCCCCTAAAACAGTTTAGCACATTTATCATCAGAGTGGAGAGTCTATATAAACACCCAAGGGCAACATCAAAGATAGTTTCATGGTAAGTAGATTGCGCATGGATGCCACATGGTTAAGGCAGCAAAATCAACATAGTTCGGCAGCCCCGGCACAGAGAGCGCTGCAAGCCATCTCTGTATTTCTCCCCCTCGGCTCTATATGCTCGAGTTTGTCTGATATTAAAGACTTAAATGTGACCAAATCGTGCAGTTTTCGAGAACGACCAAACTTGTGCGTGCGTCAGTGGCTCTACTTGAGACTCTTAAAAGAATTCCCTTGCTGTTTATCAGTGCTTGGGCTGCCGCAGCTATTTTGATTTTCCTGCCTCTGGCATCCATGCCCCATAACATTATCTTTGTCGACATTCTCTTAGACTCCCTCTGCAAAGATCTCCTGTCTTCAGCTGCAAGAACACAAGACACTCGGGACAGCCCACCTACAAAGCCGCGAAGGTAGACTAGCTAAGGTTAAACTGAGGCTAAAACAACACTCGAGTAAAAATGTTATCTTTGTATTAACACTTCCGTTAGTTAAGTAACTAAAACAGAAATATAAAGAACCTTCCAAGCTACATATATCAACTTATGCAATGAAAAAATAAATATCTTTAGATATGATTTTTAACATCACAATATAGTATTAGTCACAATGTACACACTAACTTACATGAAAACATGATCTTAGATTGAAATATCGTAGTTAAAGCTAGTGATCAGAATCAGATCGGATAAAGGTTTTCCCAGATTCTCTAACGAAACCCGTTTCACTTTGAAGACAAGAGTTATGTCTTTGGCAACAGTTTGAGTTGATTTTCTACACTAGGATTCAACCTTGTGAACATTATTGATATAATACACTTGTGCTGGTATCTAAGGATTGAACTATTATTTTCTAAGAAACATCAGAACAAATCACGCTACGTCCCGTAATACATATGTTGAAGCAATTAGATCTAAACATCGTAAACATTTCTAAAAATGTTAAAATTCAATTTTACTGTAAAACAATTACTACAGTAGAAAATATTTTAAAATCTTTCTTCGTCTGTCATTTTGTGTGGTTATCAAGTCACCACCGAAAGTGTCGAACGATGAAGTTTCTCCTTTAATATAAAATATTATCAAAAATAAAAGTAAGTTTGATGATGTATTTAAAACTAGTGTTAAAATAATTGAAACTGATGTATACCTTACAAGCCAAATTGATCAAAGTTAGGCCGTAACACCACATTTCATACATTGAAACATTTCATACTTGTATGTTTCAAATCGTAAAGATAATCAACATAAAATTAATTCACAGTCACGTTTTTTGTTTGGAACGGTTTCAAGACAAAAAGATTACCCAACAATCTAAATAGTTGAAGAAATTTATGACAAAACTAAAATAAATCAATTCAAATTTAGAAAAAAAAGGTTAGGCTAAAAAGACTACGTTTTTGTGAGCTGCCAAATCAGTTGACGCCTGGGCTATCAGTTTAAGTTAAAAGAGTGAGATTAAAAACTTTTTAGAAACTAAAAAACAATTTAAATAAAAAGTGAAAATTGTTTGATGCAGAACTGACTTTAACTATAATATAGTGTTGAGTCGATTTCCGATTCCACTAAATCCAGAGGTAGGGAATCGGTCAGTAAAGTTGATTCTGATACCACAGAAAGAATCGAGGAGACCGCATCAAGAATCGATAGCCAGGAAATAAAATGATGAAACAACTAATACATCTGGGCTCTTAGAATCGGTATCAAGAATTAAAAAGATCTGGATTCGAACCAACACTACTACAATACATAGCTTATTGCAATAAAAATTGTTGTTGTTCAATGTTATAGAACTGAACAGAACCATCCCAGTACCCTATCAGATTTGAATGTCCAAAACCACTGGGCCCTCATTCAAATAAGCAATCATGTTAATTCATATAAATTATTCGGGAATAACATTTTCTGAATTAAATACTTATGTGGTTGGTCCCCATTAAATAAAACTATAATACTGAAGCTGTACTTTTAAGAAGTTAAAAATAAATCTAATGTACATTTTTAAAAACTAATATCCATTTTTTTAGGTTAGTTTACACAATTCTTTAAAAATTTTGGGAGTCAGTAGAGCGTCTATTTTTTGAAAGCCGGTAATCGGGAACATGGATTGGTCAAAGCTTTTAGGACTGTAAATTCAGAATTCATGCCGCATCAACATTGAAGGCAGCTGGCAAGAGCTCTTTCTAGTCAAGAACTTATGATTCATTTGCACTCCACTCAACGGAAAATTGAATTTGTTTCCAAAAACGTTTGAGTATACGAGAAATTAACAACCCGAACATCCTTTGTATAAACTATTTCATACATACCGCGCTCCACTGAGGTCTTAAGTTTGCTTTAAAAGTTGTTCATAGCATGATTAGATTTTCACAATGTAATAAAACTTAGATTCTTCTCACAAAGATTATGATTTTAAGCAGCAGGGACTTACATTCAAATCAATGTAATTTCTTAACGCTAAGAATAAAAATATAATCTTATAAAATAAATATGAATTTTGCAAAAATATCTGTACACTTAAAACTGCACAGGTAACCTTAAACTAATGATAACTAAAATATAATTATTAAATACTATAATACATAATAAATGTCCTTAAACCTAATCAACTTACTTATAATGTTAGTTTATTATAAAATGTGTGTATTTTAATTTTTACTAAAAGGAGAAAAATTATTTTTTTGCGATATTTACAACAATTTAAAGCACAACCTTGCTAAATTAGTTTTAGCAATTTGTCATTGATAGCAAATATTAAATAAGCTCACAGATGAAAATATGAAATATTATAATTCACGTCCTATTTTGTGTGTCACAAACCTTAGTTAGAAATGAACAGAACTAGGTAATGCTAGTTCTTTTGACACCATCGGTAATGGCTATTTTAGGAGGTTTATGGCTATTTTCTACACCCAGGAATTGAGCCAGACATTGATTGTTCCTGGTAATATTTCCTTCACGTGTAAACCATACAGAATAACTTGTGATTGCATTTTACGACTCTGACTGCTAACAGAGAAACAACAAACAATAACCAGCCACTGAAGGTTATTCTACACTCGTTAGCTTGCGTTAAAACTAAGAACACCTTATGTTACTTCTCACTTTAATCAAGCAAAGACAGAGAAAAGAAGAAATAAAGAAAAGTTCTGAACTGGTACAGGTTCATGATTTTTTCTAGGGGTTGACAGGACTCGAGAATTGGAAAATTCGGGTAACAAAAATTAAAATCGCACAGACATTTCATAAAACGGGATTTTTTGGACCAAAGGGATTTTCTGAGTGAGAGGGATTTTTAAAAGTGGGAGGATTTTTTTAGGCGAATAAAATCTTTTGGTGTGAGGGATTTTAAGGAAATGTTTAAAAGCGGGTGGGGTTTTTTAGGCGAATAAAATCTTTTGGTGTGAGGGATTTTAAGGAAATGTTTAAAAGCGGGAGGGGTTTTTTAGGCGAATAAAATCTTTTGGTGTGAGGGATTTTAAGGAAATGTTTAAAAGTGGGAGGGGTTTTTTAGGCGAATAAAATCTTTTGGTGTGAGGGATTTTAAGGAAATGTTTAAAAGCGGGAGGGATTTTTTTTAGTGAAAGGGAAATTAAAAGGGCAGATCTTGTAATTTGCAGGGATTTACAAACTATCTTTTGATAATTTAACTTGGATTGCTGATCAGTTTTCTAGACTAATCCAAAACAAATCCAAATAAATACGTTTTAATTATTTTTAAATTTATAATGTGTTATTGTTTCAACTCTTTTTGACATTTTAATCTTTATAATACCCTGTTACTATTACAAGATGTACTACATGTTAATATATTAAATAATATCAAATCAACGGACAATGTAATAAAAAACTCACAAACGAAACAAAAGTTGGAGATTTGTAGGGTAAATAGACTTATTTTTTATGCACTGAAAAAAAACTTTTTAATTTGTAATGACTGAAATTGGCTTTTAACCCTGCCCTAAAGTAAGTTTCTTATAATCAGGCAAAAAAATATTTCTTGCCCGTTCCCGCCTTAAAGAAAAATTAAATATCCAATCCCGTCCATCCCTAATTTTGTCCTATTTTGACATTTAAAAACTTGAACTGCCTCACGACACCAAGCAGAGCGAAGCGGGGAGCTTATACACATTACAACAGTAGGCGTAAGCTTCATGTAACAAAGACATTGAACATAACTGCTGCCATTTAACTTTCACAACAGCAATATTATGTCGTGGTACATACAACTTTCCAATATTTATTTTACATATGCAAATTCGTACTTTTGTACTCAGAGAATAGATAATCGCTTCTCTCAAGTTAAAAAACACATACTTTTGTCATAAAAACTTCGATTCACTAACAAGGAGATTCAACCAACTATCGAAACAAGTCACAGCAACTTTTTCCCACATGTCTATAAAGTGTCTTCAACTTAAAAGAAATAACAACAGTACAGAAACGAGGAAGAGGACTACAAATATCCAGCCTTATGGTGTAACTATGTGCGAAGGGGTGATTATTTGAGATTGTTGGGCACGGTGGCTCTCTGGTCCTCCATGCGGCCGGACTGGAGTCTCATGATGAGAGAGAAGAAGTCTTCGTCCGGGACTGTGGCGCCGTGGGGGGGCTCCTCGGCAGAGAGCTGCGCTGGTCCTCTAGCCGCGCTCCTTGGCATCTGGCAAACACAGCGTACGTCAACGCACAATTCAACAGTACCTCGAGAGGTGAGAGACACCATACTGGGAGATGCAGAACGGTAGTTCATGAAGTTTGTCTTCTCAGGTTTAGTCAACACATTCTTAAATTCGATCAAAAACACCGTTGAGCTCAAAGCATTCAAAATTTGTCTTAGAATTCCTCATCTCTTAAACGTTCTATAACACAGACGAGTTCATGGCATATAATTGGTAGATTCTATGAATTGGCTGACTGACTAGGGTCTCTAATTACTCATACTGAGAGATGCAGAAATAAAGGCATTTTCATTTATTCATTTATTAGAGCGGTACTATTCGAATAATTGTGAGAAAGTGAACATCAAACATGTATGTCTAAGTGATATTTCCATGGAAGTATGAAAGGAAAATTTTAGTTCATAAAAAATGAAGATTTAAATCAATTTTATGCAAAAGATTTTCGCGAACAAAATTTTTTACAGTAGTATGATTTAATTTCAATAAAATTCTCTATTTTTAAGTATTTTAGTTAAACCTGCAGCGAATTCTAATTTACACAGTTAGTCACGCAACTGTTTGGATATTACAGGAATGGCCATAGCTCAGTGGTATAGTGCTGCATCGCTCAAATAGACTCGGGTTCGATTCCCGGGGGCAGTGATAACTTTCACGATGGCCACTCACTGTGGTTTGGAAGTCAATTTAAGCCGTTGGTCCATATCACTGGTCGTTGGGCTATTAATTAATGACCCAATCTGGAGAACAGCCGGCCCTAGTTGGTAACAAGACTACACCTCATCATCCATCAAAACACTCATTACACTCACCATTATTCCATATTCATTTTAATTTTTAAAACACCCTCTGAGAGTGGTTGGTGTCTCCAAGCAAAGTATCAAAAGTATGTGTAGCTGGTTGCGTTTACCTCATGAGCATCTCCAGGAAGCCCTCATCCGGAGCTCCTTGACCCGGCGGGGGGCAGAGACCGGGCAGGTGGGGCAGAGCCACTCTCTGTTCGTCCATACGCTTACTTTGCATCCCGCTATCAGGTCCAGCAGGTCGTCCTGAGCCTCTCCTGCAACGTTACATTGCACTGCTGTTTAGTAACTCAACTGTTCAACACTTTAAAGACTGACCCAATTTTTTTTATATGACAGTTTTCCGTATTTTATGTTTATTTGACTTATGCCATAACTTTCTCACACGTCCTCAATAGCAAACTCTTAACAGAAAAGTAATCGTCCCAAAAACAACAAAAATCATGTCCTCCTTCTCCATACAAAGCAAAAAGTAGCATAACAGCTGTTTTAAGCAATCCATATTAAACTCCACTTCGCCGTTAACTTCCACCTGTACTGGACATTGTTTATTTAAGTTGGACCCTCCTCATCACTAAACCACATGTAAGTAAGCGTAATATGGATTGCTCCCGCTGCAGTATTCATATTTGCAACAACCGCATGACCTAAATTGACGTTTTGGACCACGCGGCAATTCTCACACCAAGTAGAAGCTGTCCTCACAGTAAACTGTTCAAGCTTGCACGGAACACTAGCGCTCTAGTAGCAATCATGGTAACTACTTAACTAGATGGCCCTCTAAAATACAAGCATGTAACATATTTTATAAAATAGTCTTTTAAAAATAAAAACAGATACATTTTTTGAATATTTTTTATAGCAAAATGAAGAGAGTGATGGGCTATAATCGCCTTGTGAACTTAAGTCTTTAGAGCATACAAGGTGTGGGTGCTAATACCAACACTGGTATGTCACTGAAGGAGGCCAATGTCTCTTAACCGGGGTGTCCAGCGTTTGGTAAAAACAAAATTCTCGTATAATTCCCGGGTATGTTTTGCTGATTTTCCGGATGTAGCTACGTTAATAGTCATAGTTACACCTGCCCATTACAATATTTTTTACGAAACCACAACTTTTTCTACGGCCCGCAACGAAATCACAACTTTTGTTATCGCTAACGACAATCTCTTGACTCGCTAGAGCCTAGAAATAACAACTACGATACCGTTCGCGACTCCGTGACATAATCACCACTTTGCGATCCTTTTCACAAAATTTCCCGGTTTAGGGACGATATTCCCATATATAGAAAATTCTTATATAATTCCTGGTTTTCCCGTATGCTGGACACCCAGTTCGCTCTGTGCGTCTGCCTGCGTTATTTACACCCCGCTGCACTTGGGGGTTAAAGAATTTACGCGTTTAGAAGTATTATTTAAATATTCTCAATCAAATACGTAATGAATAAAGCATTTCCTTATTTTAATAACCGAACCAATATGAACACAAAAGGTAGCACATTTCAAGTTCAGTACACTTCAACAATGTCCAAACCACAAACCTGCTTGGGGGGTGAGTTTGACGGAGTTGACGACGGGAGCTGTGTTCTCCTTGTTGTCCATCGGCACGGCCAGGGAACACCTCTGGTCATCCATCCTCTCCGACTGGAAGCGGGACAGCAGGTCGAAGAAAGAGTCCTCGTCATCACAGTGGTCCATCTGTTGACATTCCCACTTGACTTAGGAGTAAGTTTTTACTCATGTAGTTATTGTTCGAGTTATAGCAAAGATTATGTTATGGTAGGTAGATTGAGCATAGATGCCACATGCAGGGTGGCCTCAGAAGTAGCTTGGTAAAATTCACGCATATTTGCTGGATTTTTCCCGGCAATATCCACATTTTCCCGGTGCACTTCCACTGTTGCAGATGGCCGATTTACGCACACAATCTGAACCAAACCTTTTTTAATGTCTTGCGACCCTTCCTGATCGCTGTTACCCTCACGGTATGTTCCGAGAGCCATTAAGGTTCCAGACCCGGTTCCTTCTGATCGCCAGTTTACGCCTGCGATATGTTCCGATCGCCTTTTTAATCCTCACGATACATTCACTCTAAAAATGAAGGAGTGAAGAATACTCAGAACCCACTCAGAATACTCTTTTGAGTGTCAAAACCCAGCCACTCTCATTAATATTCAGATATATTATTATTATCTCACCTTGGGTTCCGGAGTTATAATGTTGTTGGGTAGATTCAAATTGTTCGGAACAGTAGCTCTGGCTTTCCCATCCGGTGTCAGCTGTTAACACATTATACAATGATGAAAAATAATTTTACATGACAAAAAACCAATCTTAAACACTTTTAATTGGACGAGATGTTTCCAATGTATAAATGTTTCCATTAGATAGTGCTTTAAAACAAATGCAAATAAGTAACAAATACCGTATATACGAAAACTGGACAGTTTCCCATAATATACATATATAAAGTATTACCTGGTTTCACCATTTTGACTGCATGCATTTTTAAGTTTTATTATTAGTTTATAACTGAGGTAAATTTGAAGAAAAACTGTGGTCGAGAGCATGCTTATCCGGTTTGTATTCAAGACCCGATTTGGCCCACAGTTTTTTTCCTCAAATTTCTTTATCTATTTATAAGCTAACTGACTGATATGCCAGTTAAGTTTACATTAGAAACACAGATTATTATAACTAGCATGTAACACACACCAAAACATCAGAAGCATAAGCTTGCAAGGAATACAATTAGGGACAAACCTATTTTTAGGCAGCTATACACAGTTAGAGGATACGTTTAACTTCCTTGTAGAGACACAATGACACATGCTGACATTGTTAAACCCTTTCATTGTAAGTTCTTTCTAACTTGAAGAATTTTCCAAGCAATAGCAAACATACATTCAAGTAAACCAAAACACCCACCCCATTTTCAAGACTATATCAAAGACCAATCGTAATTTTCGGTATTTTAATTTTTGTGAGAGTTTCCTGATTTTCTGGTCCTGTTGACATTTAGAAAAAAGGATCTTGGCAAGAAAAATCAGTCAAATATTAACACCTGAAAGTCACAAAAAAGTTCAATATTTCTTTCACACATATTTTTTATTTTTGCACATTGCTTTTTCCCACAATGACTTCATTGGTGCAGGAGTTTTACCTTTTTGGTGCAGGACTATTTATAATTTTATATCTTATAAGTTTTTCTGTGGAATCGTTTTTATTTATATTTTTCCTTATTCTATTTCATTGAAAAGCAGCACAGAACTACCAGCAGCCAACGTTGAATTCAACATTTTTAGCTACGGTAGTTAATTTGCGTGACATCAAGCAGATAATAGAATTACAAAGCACATTTCCAAAACAAATAGCCTGCCATGCAAAGCTCGTACTGTTAGGCTGACAAAGAATGGACAATATTCTAATTTCTAGCATATCTTAACTTTAATTTTCTAGCATACCGTTCTTTTTTTATTTTTTAGGACTCTAATCCCTTGCAATTTTGTAGTTTTGCTTCAACTATTTTCATAAGTAACACTAAATAGCAAAAATCCTTTTTGCAAAATAAACTACAAAAAATGTAGGGTATACATAATAAATGTGCAAAAACCATTAACTAAACTAAAGTGTTCTAAAAATAGTAAAATAAAAAGTGAGTATATAGTTAGGTTTTGGTGATTATATTTCTAACTTGAAATCAGTGGCGGCTCGTCAGGTGAAGGGAGTGAAGGATCACTTCACCTATGTTTTAGAGGGGAAAAATTAAACTTTAACATTTAATTCATCCGTTTCCAAAGTCTGTGGCATCACATATCAACGGCGACAGTGAGTAAGATACAAACTACACAGCAATAATCGATGGTTGCCTCGATAGTCGCCACAGAAGTTAGTATGCCTCTATGTTGCCACTGGCTGCTTGTGGGCCGGTCAACGTTGTAGGTGAAGAGCTTTGTTCGGGCCTTCACTTGACGCTTACCTACGTGGTAGGGATAGACGCTGAGGAAAGGGGCTGCGTTGCTATAGCAACAGTGGCGCTGGAAGTGTATATTCAAGCCCGTCACTTTGCGTAGCTTGCCAGACAGCAGACCAGTTGTCCAGCTATCATTAGACCCGCGAGGCTCTACTCTGTTTTAGGCCTACTTTTGCAATCACACAACCTGATTATGTACATTGTTAAAGAACTAACAACTAATTTAAATAGTTGTATATTATTTTTTACTAATCAATACTACAAAACAATGTTATGCAACAATTTCTATCGTTATTAGTGCTCATAGTACGGTTGTAGTTCAATGTTTCAATTCAACATATTATTTTTTGCAATATTACAAACATTAACTTTTAATTCCCTGCTAGAACTTGCAAGCTGTAATTACTATGTTTTCAATTATTTACGTAGTTTCCTAGAGAAATACTCATATTATCGATAAACAATGTATCTTCAACTTTCTGTCCACGTTTTAAGGATAAACATTTAAACATATTTTTCCCGTTAAATAGTGGAGTACAGCTGATTCGCCCTTAACCTTCCTCTAGGCTCACGAGCCGACACTGCTTGAAATTAACACTAACAACTAATAAATTCAAACAGAAAAGTTGAACTTTTCAAGAAACGAAAACATCTTGAACAATACCTGGAGAGTGGCATCCCTTGTCAGTTCCTGAATACATATTCAACATTTTGAATATTGATCAAAATATAGATTCACTTAATAAAGTCAAAGTTAAAAAAAAATTAAGATAGAATGAATCATAAATTAAATTACATGTGTCCTAAAAGAGTAAAGCTTTGGTTGAACACTATCCCAACAACTAGAACAATAAAAGGAATAAACATTATTTTTAGATTGTGTATTATAAAAATGGAACACGTTTTTTAAAGAATTTTTCCTTAAGACTACAGAATTTGAAAGAAACCACTTTTACACAGGTAAGAAATTCTTCAATGCTCTACCTTCTGGTTTGAAGACTCTAGAATGCAATTTCAACAGCAGGCTCATAAAATGGTTGGCAACCAAATCATGATATAGCCTGGAAGATCATTTCCAGATTTTCAGAGAAGAGAATAATACTTTATTTAAAGCTTATATTTAATTTTTACACTACACTACCGTTTATGCATTACTTTTACTTTTAATAATTTTTTCTATTATTTTATACTATACTACTTTTGATAATCGGTTTTATTTTTTATTACCGTTAGTTTAATTTTATATATTCTTATGATTACAAAGATTGTAGAAATCTTGTAAGTTCTTTCTTTCTTGTCAAGGGCACATATGTATACGGCGCGGAGGTGGAGGGGGGAGGTGGTGCAAGCAAGCGCACAGTGCTACCTTGATCAGCTGGAGCTGTTCCATGCTCTCACGCCTCACCCGGTATCTGCGCAGGACGGGCGTGGGTCCGGGCGAGGGCTGGGTGAACGAGGCTATCAACTGTTCACTCTCGGGCGAGAGCTCCCCGCCCGGCATCCCCAGTGCTTTGCGCAGGTCCGACACGTTCATCTGAGCTGTCGCCTGCCCCAGCGGGTCTCCCAGCTGTCGACAAACCGTCATTAGTGTACTTAGTGTGAGGGCTGCACAGAAATTAAGTTCAGTTGTTGTGTAGTAAGTAGACGGACGAATTTATGTGTGTAAAATAATGTCATTAGAAAGCCTGACTCATTACGAATCCAACAGTATAATCAACATTTTGTTTTGTCATTTTTATGATCCTTAAACGTTGAAACAAAATGATCTCTATATGTAATATTAAACTTAGATGAAAATGTTTGAGTCAAAGCATGAATAGCATTGGTAGAGCAGGGTGTCCAGCGTTCAGGAAAAACCAAATTCCCGTATTTTCCCCATATATTTTACTGATTTCCCAGATTTAGCTACATAATAGAGTCATTGTTCCCGCCCATTACAGTATTTTTTACAAAACCAACTCTTTTCAAGCTCCCGTAACGAAACAACGACTTTCGTTACTGTTAACAACAAACTCTAGACACCCGCTAGCGCCTGTGACAAAATATCGACTTTCATTACTGTTCACGACGATCTTTCGACTCCCTCTAGCGCCTATGGCGAAATAACAACTAAAATACTATTTGCGGCGATATCCTGACCACCGCTAGTGCCTGCGGCGAAATAATGACTTTGACACCGTTCTCGACATAATCACTACTTTCGCGATCCCTTTCACAAAATTTCCAAATTTAGGGACGAAATTACCGTACTTCCTCGTATATTGAACATTCTCGTATAATTCCCAGTTTTCCCGGAATTTCTGTATGCTGGACACCCTTTAGAGTAGAGATCTCTTTACTGCATTAGGCCCCTGCTATTAATAGCAGCAACTATAATTCCACAGAGTGCACTTACCTCCTTTGATATTTCTAAATGTTTTGTTGCAAAGTAGAGGGCTTTTTCATGGTGTCCCATGGCGGAGTGGGCATTTCCTAAACTCCAGCAAGCTCGACCTGAACGGAAATTAATTTTTTTAAATTTAAATAAGTACATATAACTTACAACTCCCAAAGTTTCGTTCAGTTAGTGAGTTTAAAAAAACCTGATTGTTTTACAGCATCATTGTCCTTTGATTTGATATTATTATCTATCAAATGACCATGCAACGAAACTTTGTATGATTTGGAGTTGATTGCTAATATTAGTGAACAAAAGGGTTGAATTATTATTGGCATTTACTCCTTTAAAAAATGTAAAATTTGAGCACAATAATTACAACATTTAATTTAAATTATTTTGACTTTTAATGTGTATTTTTTTAATTACTTTTATCTTTAAAATTATTTTTTGTTATTAAATATTTTATTAAAAATTTTTGAAATGTATTTTATTTCAAATAATTTTTTTAAATTAGTTTTTGTTCTTGAGATTGCTTTTTTTACCAAACTCTCCGACTGCTCCACATACCTTCCCCCACTCTGTCCAGGAGTTGCTGAGCGATGACCAGGTGGCGCAGGTGGTACTCGACCGCTACCGGTACTCGCGCAACAGTGTGTAAGTGTTGCCCAGACTGTAGTATGCCTGCGCCCACCGCGCGGTCTCCCAGCTCTTGCGCCAGCGTCAACGTCCGTCTACGCACGAGTCAAACGTAGTCACTTGACTTATTGTTTTCTGATTATATAATTACAATCATTTGTCCTTATTTACTGAGCTACTAACAACTCCCAGGTGGTAAAAAATCATATCAAGACCAAATTAATTTGGTATTATAAATTCATAGTTAACTCCGGGTCCAATCAGACCAAAAAATTAACAAAATAGCGTAAGTAATAGGTAATTGTTAATTCTGTGAAAAAATAAGACAAAAAATTTTAAAAGATATTATGAGATAGACGCAAATAATGTATTTAAGCACCAACAACGTAAAACTGATCTTTTTCTGTAACACAACACAAAGGCATTGAAAAGCATTGTCAAAAGCTTTACCCTTTTTTACTAGTGGCAGGAAGATGACGCAACAAGGTGTGTAGTAAAGTTTCTTAGTGTTCAAGGTTTTTACGGTTGAAAGGCTAACTTGTAAGGTTGAAAAAACACAACTTAGTAATTCTGATAGTCACAGTTACTGCCGCCACATATTAGAAAAGTCGTAGTTACATCGGCAAACCGTTCTATGTGCTGTTTCACTGTCAAAATATTTTCTGAAATAATTATTAGCTTTGCGATACATTCCTAGCGTCATTTTAGCCATATTCCATCGGCGGAAGAAACTATGACACCCTGTGATTGACTCTTACTCAGATGGTCTGACCGAGACTAGATTAGAGCAGTCTATTTTACTTACTTGTAATGCTCTGCAGCCGTTTCAAACTCTCCGAGAAATATGTGTGAGTTCCCCAGATTGCTGTTCGCTCTTCTTTCCGCAGCTTTGTCTCCAAACTCTCGCGCAATTTTCAACCTCTACAACAAAGTAACATAAAACTTTTCAACATCAGTCGTTATATTTCTGGCTGATAAAAGATTCGTTGTAAAAAACTAACGGAGGCTTTGCCAAATTTTTATAGCGACATCGCTTCTAAAGATTTGTATTGTTGAATGAAAGAAAATCATGACTAGAAATTAAATCACAAAGTACGGCTGTATTTTGTTTACTTGTCTTTGATAATAACATTTGTGGCCTTTTCTGAGTAATACATTTAGGACTGGATATGTGATTGGAAAAAACACAAATGATGCTGCTCTTTCCGACTCATTGAATCTAGTAAAAGAAGCATTGAGCAGGAGTCTAGTATCATTGAATAGTTCAGCAAACATTCCACCATATGTTGTACCAGAAAAGCAATCTCCTGGTGAAGCCAAAAGAGGTTTGGACACTAAAAATATTCTAATAATTCTAATTGACTATCTTGTTGATTTATAGTAGGGGTGGACGAGATTGGATTTTTCCCTTCGGGCAGGAATCGGTGACAATTTATTTTTGCAAGATATCAGAAAATTTTTGGATGGGATTAACAGTTTATTTTAGTTTTACAAATTAAAGAGAAAAAGTCAGGAAATTGAAAACAGCTTTTTACAGTAAAAATAAGTACACTTACCTTACAAATCCCAATCCTGTGTTTCATAGTTTGTCTTTAATCTGAGTAAAATATAAAAAAAGGGGTTTAGAATCCTCACAAAATTAAACTTCCTTCTGCCGAAAACTCCCTTTTAACTTCCATTTCCGCATTTCCAAACCCACCCCAAAAATTTCCCAAAATTCTCCTCCCGCCTTTAAAGTTGCCAGAAAAATCCCTCCTGCTTTTAAAATTATCTGTAAAATCCCTACCATCCAAAAAAATACCCAAAAATCCCTCCCGCCTTTAAAATTACCTAAAAAATTCCTCCAGTAAAAAATTACCCAAAAAAGTCCCTCCCGTTCCAAAAATTACCGAAAAATCCCTCTCACCTTTAAAATTACCCAAAAATCCCTGCCGTGCAAAAAAACCTGCCTTGAAAGTTACCCGAAAAATCTCCCTTGTCCAATAAAATACCCGAAAACCCCTCCTGCCTTTAAAGTTACCCAAAAAATCCCTCCCGACCAAAAGATTCTCAAAAATCCCTCCTGCCCGAAAAAATCTTGTTTTTAGGGTATTCCCGCCTGATTTTTGGTATTTTAATTTTTGTTGGGAATTTCCCAATTTTTGGGTCCACTTCTGATTTTTAGTTTTGATGGATAACGTTAACGCACCTCTTGGTGGTACTTGATCGCTTGCTGGAAGTTGCCGAGGAGATAGTAAGTGTTGCCCAAGTTGCCGCAAGCTCTGCCTTGAGCCGCCGTGTCGTTCAACTCTCTCATCAGCGCCAAGTTTTCCCTGTCAGACAAAACCCAACTTTAGATCTTAATTTGAATAAACACTAAATAGCTAATTTTTTACTAAAGAAATTTAAAGACAAAAATGTGTGGAACGAACCGGACGGAAAAATTAGGAAAGGAGGCAAAAATAGCCTTGACTTTTTTACATTATTTTTTGAGTACGTCACTTTACTGTGTGATGGTTAAAGAACTGGCACCGCATGAAGGGTTAAGAGTGTGCATCAGTGGCTGTGATCTTGAATTTCCTAGAGTCCTAGAGAATATTGAGTTGTCAGAAAGCGCTCACTCGTAATAGTGCACAGCTTGCAGCAGACAGGCTCTCACGTCTTCCGGGAACTCGCCCGGGTCTTGCTGCCCCACTCGGCCGATGTGCTTCCCCTTCGCGTGGTAAACATTGCCCAGGTTGTACAACGCCCTTCCCTCGCTCAACTGAAACATACAGCACAGACAGTGTAGTGAGAACACAGGCACTCAGACGTTACTACGCTCATAACAGGTGTCCAGCGTTCAGGAAAAACAAATTCCCGTATTTCCCAGATATATTTTGCCGATTTCCCGGAATTAGCTACCTTGATAGAGTCATAGTTACTCCTGCTCATTTTGTTATTTTTATGCAAATACAAATTTTCTAACCATTCACGCCAAAATAACAACTTTTGTTACCATTTATAACGATCTCTCGATTCCCACTAGCGCCTGGGTGAAATAACGACTTCGATATTGTTCGTGGCGATAGCTAGACTCGTCCATGACATAATCACCACTTTCACGATCCCTTTCGCAAAATTTCCCGGTATAGGGACAAAATTACCGGATATCTGAAATTCCCGAATAATTCCCGGAATTTATGCTGGACACCCTGTCATAACCTTTAATTATTTATTCAAGTAGCCTGTAAGAACTAATCAAAAATTATTTATTTACAAAATTTGACATAATCTTAAAGAAAAGTATAGGCGTCACAATATATTCAATGTATTTCCTTACGAGTAGATTATAAAGTCCTCCAGCTGAGAAATCCTGCTACGCTGTAGAAGAGCCGTTCTTGAAGCCAATTTTAAAGTTATTATTCAAACAAGTGTGGCTCAGTTTTCTTCAGTTCTTCCACATTTTGGCTCCCATGTAGGATGGTTTACTCTCTGTGCTGCTAAGGTATGCTGGTGGGCAAGTTGTTTGCATGCCTAGTGTTGTAATGGTGTATTTGTGCTCCACTTCTTGCAGCATCTGGTGCTTTGATGCCAACAAAGATCACCACTTCCAGAATGTAGAGAATTACAACCGTTTGAATCTTCAAGCTTCTGAATGCTTCTCAACTGGTTCCTCTTGATACTAATTCTAGGTACTAATTTAAAGTTCTTCAATAGACTTAATAATAAAAAATAAAACATTAGTACGAGGGTCATCCAGAAAGTAAAGAACACTATGATCACGCCACAAGACACCCCTCACCACTACGAAGGTAGCTGCTAGCTACATTCTTCCTCCTCAGTTTGAGTGTAGGTTCGTTGCTGTGTGATTACGCGCCTCGTGTCCACAGTGATTAATAATGGCATCACAATTGAAACCCCGCTAAAGTGTGAAATATAAACACCGAAAAGTCATGGCAACTGTTTTGGGATCAGGGCTTAATCCATGTCGAATTTATGCCAAGAAAAGAAACTACTACAGCCCTGACTTGGTGCCGAGTAATTATCACTTATTCCCGAAGCTTGAGGATTTTTTGGGTAAAAAAACAGTTTGCTAACGATAAGGAACTCAAAGAAGCTAAGAAATCCTTGCTCATGTTTTCAGCGCCAATTGAGTAGAACATGGGTATGGAAAAACTGGTCCCACGTTAAAACCAGTGTCCTGAAATCCATGGCGACTATGCAGAAAAATAGAGGAATGTTCTATGCATTTGTAAATAAAGTTTTGTGTGGTTATCTTTATTTTTTATTTGACCATGCCAAAACGCTTTTACTTTCTGGATGACCCTTGTATTAAAATTAATTAATAATATAATATAATTGAATTGTTCATAAGTAAAATATAACATAATATATGATAAGCTGATAAATATGGTAAGAGGACAAAATAAAATATTTCCAATAAAACATATTTAACAAACCACCCAAGCTTTATAATCTAAAACGTACTTTCTGCCATTCTTTGAATGTTCTAGTGCTTCAACCATTGTACAGTATAATTAGCTAAATTGGAAGATGTGCGTTTAGCTCAAGACTAATTGGAGATTATTTGGGAGTGTCAAGTCTCGTACAAACCTAAGTAATGAAGACACTAAAACCACTCATGTAGCATCATTGAAGCATCAAACTTACGGTGAACTAGTCATCTACGAAAATAACTTTAACTTAGAAACGTGGGAAATAAGGAGTATTTTATGCTACCGTGTTGAAGGTCGTCATTTTTAACAGCTCTTGCAAGAACAAATAAATAACATTTTAAATATCCTCTGTTTTGAAAAACCAACAAAAATATTTAAATGTTAATATTTTTTTAATTTTCAAAAAAATATATTTTTTTTTAGGAATGTTTGAAAACACTGGAAAGACTTATTATTGACTGTAGAGATGTCCAAACAAATTTAACAAACTCCTGAATCAAAATAATGTAGTCAATTCCATTGTTTTTTCGTTAGCTGACTGGAGGAATGCATGGCGGGCATAGGCCAGTAAGACAGAAACTACAATAACTTTGTTATTTCTCAATCGATCTTTAAGGTTTATACATTTTTAGAAAGGGAAATAAATTCACTAAAAATTATTGTTCTTATAGGTTTGTTGTAAAAATACTTGGTTTTGAGTTATTTAATTTTGAAAACTTTATTTGGCCGCCATTCTGAAATTTGCAATTAAAGTTAAATAATATTTTTTTCATAATTAGAAAGTTGCATTTTAAATTTTTGACCAAAGTTTGGTGAAAATCGGTGCATTATTTTTACCATCATAATTATTTTAGTAAAAAACATATCCACACAGACAGACGGACAACGAAGCCCAGGAGACCCATGTTTATATGGTAAAATATTATTGTTTTAACCCAAGGAACTACAAAGTATGTCCAGAGAGTTCACCGACACCCTGTATATCGCAGTGTACCCAAGTTACTTCTGACAACAGATTGAAGCCTTTACTGTAGTTCTTGTAATTACCTTGTCGTTGAGTTCCCTAGAGATCTCCAGATGGCGCTTGCAGCAAATCATCGCCTCGTCGAACTTGCCCATCACTTTCAGCGTATTGCCGAGATTTCCGCTCGACTTGGCCTCTCCCAGTTTGTCACCCATGGTTCTAGATAAAAAACTGCTCTATAGAGTGCACAGTACATGCCCTGACCTTGGAATAATGTATAAAACATGCATCTTCATGAGACACATCACTCTACAAATTTCATTTGAAGTTTTTTTAAGAAAAAACTAGCCTAGTCTACAAAGTTACTGCGGTGCATCATAAAATCTTTCAAATAAAATTTACTAAATGAAAATTGTAGTTCCTGAGACCTTTGAGAAGCTGGCAGTGTAGTTTACTAGCTAATTGTTTTGTTTCATTTTTGGATTCATGGTCAACCACATATAAGTGGTGGTTGGTATATATTAAAAACTGTAACCAAGTTGCAGTATTTCGTTTTTATTTAGCCACATGAATTACCTGGCCAAAGTGAGGTCGTGTCTGTGGTACTGCATGGCCTTGTTATAATCACCAAGATAGAAGTAAGCGTTGCCCAGCTGACTGAAAATAGCGCTCAGTGTCCGCAAGTCGTCAGTGCCTGCGCGTATCGCTGCCTGGAAGAACGCTACGCCAGCGCGGCAGTCCCCCGCCTTACAGAGGCGCTCCCCCTCTAGCGCTAGCTCCAGGCACATGTTGCCTCCATCGCTGCAGCTCTACGGAAACCAAAAACACTATTAATTAGAATCGGTTTTATTACCACAGAACAGATAAGGGTCCTTTTTAAGTAGCCTATAATTAATATGTTATTATTTGCCCTATATAAGACTTTTTTGAACTTACAGGTAAAAGTTAGAAAATAAAAACATTTTAAACATTTGGTAGTGCACAGTTTTTACCTACTCTAAATAACTCTTTGCAACATTTTGATCTTCAACTCCTTTCAGGCCGATTTTATGAACAGCTGATGTACATACCTGATTATCAGCAGACAGGTTGTCTGCACTGGCACTCAGCGACATGATCAGGCTTTGTTCTTGAGAGAAGAATTTTGTAGTATCAGAATTGTTAATTTCAATCTAGTAGTTCCTCCAATCTGTAATTAGGATTAGCGTTAATAAGGTTTAAATACGAGCATGTGTTCTCTTCTTTCATCTTGAGCATTTGTTTTTTTAATATTGTTGTAAAATAGTGTAATCTGTTGGGAAATAAATAAAAGAAGGTTTAAACCAGCAATACGTCTAGCTGAACCCAAGAGATTTCTGATTAATGGGATGTCAACTGAAGGCTATAACAACATTGGACTGCTTTTACTAAAAAAGGCTGCAGATCTTACTTCTACAAAATATGCCTATTAGAGATGGAATGTTTTTATTGAGTCACTCCAAAGCAAGTCTTAAATAAATCCAATGCTAGGTACCTACTTGTCAAGTCCCAATTACAACCATCATAAGAATGCCATAACAATTATTGTAAAAGGTGTATTGACGTAAACGGATAAATAAATAAGTCCTCCTAGGCTAATTTTAGTCAGCATATCTTTTTTGTCTAGAAGTGTATAGACGAATTTCTAAACGTTTTTTTGTTTTCAGATATTATAATTATCTTGAGTAAAGGTAACAATCATTTAGGATTGGACTAAAAATTGATGATAAATTAGTTCAAAATATTATTTTCAAATTGAGGGCCCAGACTTTTATGAAGGACTTAGTAGGGAGGGTGTGTGCCTTGCTAACTCCTCACTACACAAACTGATTAGTTTGATCTACTTACAAGAGAATGTTGTGGAGAAATAGTTCCTATTAAAGTAGCTAGCTATATATGTTTATTTTCTTTTAAAAGTATAAAGTTATTATACACTTCAGTGAGCATTAACGATGAAACTAAATAAACACACGAATGAATTATGTAGCCCAACCAACTGACAGCAAATCCAAATTCCAAACCCCACCACCATCCAATCTGGTCCAATCACCTTTCAAGTATGAAAAACATGAGTTTATCCGATTATCTGTCTAGCCGTTGTTACAAGGAAAATTAACCCAAACATAAGAAGTAATAACTATAAATAATACCTATACACTGTAATAATAACTATTTAGGCTGATCGTAATTATTTATAATTTATTTAAAAACCTTGATTTTTTAATTTTCAATCTCAGTATTGATTGGTACCGTAGGTAATCAATAGTAATAATTATATTACTGTGTACGGTACTGTATTAAGGTGAACCTCTACAAGGTCTGTCCCTTATCATAGATTTTATGACGTTTTGAATATTGTCTTATGTTACATCTTACTTTAGGTGACTGCAAGGAGCTGAGTGATAAGCTCCCGTAGTCACGCGCGATTCCAATCCGCCACGGCTCCGCTAAGTTAATCAACATATAAGTGTTTTCAACATTTTATCAAATATAAGCGACAACAATTTTTGGTACGGTCAATTCTTCTACAGTTGGGGTTTAAAAATGAACTGAAATAAACGCTAAAATCAAAATATGTTTGTTTTTATATACATATAAAACAAACCGACAATAAACAAAATATTATCCGAAGACAAAACAAATTATCAAAAACGATAATCGGAGACCGTCAAGGCGTCGATGCAGATTTCGGAATTCGGTTAGGGTTATGTTTGATATTTGTAGAATTTTTCTAATTTTATACTCAGTGAATTGGTATAATGAAAGTGGGTTAGGACTTCGGGTGGCTTAGGCTTACCATTCATCATTAATTCTGCTCTTGTTTGGTTCTGACAAGTGAAGAATATATTCCTAATATTAGACTTCTGTCAGAGGTTTCAGGTACGTTGGGTTTCTTGTAAATCTGCTAGATTTTTTCATAGTTCTATGGACTATTCTTCCACAATGTATACAGAATTTATAATTGTGTTAGCCAAGTCAACAAAAGATTCACCAAAAAACATCTTAGGCTTCTAAACAAAGCCAGTCTAGGTCCTATTACATGTGTTAATTTACATACTTAGGCTAGGTACACTTTCAACAAGCTCTGACATTAAAACGCAAGGTTTTGTACACCAGAATCTTCTAAATCTTTACATATATAAATCAGGTTCGATATGTTATTTCAAAGCCTTAACCGTAATGAAGCTAAATACCAGTATGTTTTAACCTCTGGTCTGACACGAACATGCTGGTGACCTGTACATAGGCCTACCTCTCAGAAGGCTATCATACGTCAAAAGCATTTCCTCTGCAAAGGTTATAAAATATTACAACCGTCTTTGCCCATCAGTGAAAGACCTCAGTATCAAAACGGTCAAAGTAATACTGTAAAAGCGGCTAATCCGTAATTGGACTTTTAACATAAAAAACTAGTAAATTACAAACTAAACTATTAAAATAAACAGATGTTCAGTAGAAAATTACCGCAAACCTTTTACAAGCTTGATATATTCAACTCTGGAATTATACTGAGCTGACCAGTGTTTATTGTTTGTTCTAAGTTCAAATCTTTTCTGTTACAGATGGATCCTGAGATCTTGGCCAGACTGATACCGCAAGGCAAGGAATCAGTTCGTCCAGCTTGTAAAAAATGTGGCTACGCAGGTCATCTGACTTACCAGTGCAGGAACTTCATCAAAATAGACCCCAACAAAGACATTGTCCTCGATGTCAGCAGTACGAGTAGCGACACTGAAGAAGATTACACGACCCCGCTTACTTTATTGAGGGATGAGGAACTTCGTGCAAAACTCAAAGAAATTAAGAAAAAATCCAAGAAGAGCAAAAAGAAACACAAACATAAAAGAAAGAGTGAATCTGATAGTGAGGACGAGTCTCCGAAGAAGAAGCAAAAAACCTCAACAAGTTATAAGGACTCCAGTAGTGAAAGTGAGGAAGACAAATCTAGCAAGAAGAAACATAAATCAAAGAAAAAGAAGAAAAAACACAAAAGTAAACATAAAAAGCACAAGAAGTCTCGCTCCAGTTCCGGTAGTGATTCCGATTAGTTTCTTTGATGCATGCTACTGAGAGTGTACTTACTTTATATAAATATTCAAACACAGTTTTTCTGTAAACTTTTATAATAATAATTATACCTTAAATTTTTCACTGTTGTAGTTTCTTTCTTGAAATTGTTCAGTTGACCAACCTCAAAATTAAAGGTTCATTTCTTTTAGTTTGTTTGTCAGAATCTCTTTGTGATTCTGGTAGTTGGGCCATATTTTACGGGAATCGTACTTACTTACATGTGTGATAACCAAAATGAACAGGGGTGACTAAGGATGCATTTCAGGATTTTTTAGTCTAGAAATTTTCGCTCAATCTGAGACACGTTTGGTAATTAAAAGATTCAGCAGTTACAATTCACGTTAGATCTGCAGGACCTGCAATGATACAACTTGTGTGGTAAAATGTAATTATGAAACACATCCTACTTAACTCATAATTGTTTGGAATTTCATGATTAAACAGGGTGCTCACAGAACAAGTCGTGAATTTCTGCATAAAACTGTAAAAAGGCTATGTTACAAGAACCCTAGTTACTCCTGCCAGCAAAAGTGCAGTGTGCCGAAAACCTGAAAGGTATTATTTTTTCCTGCAAATTCTACTGGCGGAAGTAACTATGATTTTTGTTTACAGTTTATGCAGAAATTCACAGCTTACTCCCAATTTAAACAACTGGGAATAAGCCGTGAATATCTGCACTTAACTGTAATCCTTACAAGAGTCATGGTTACTATCACCAGTAGAGTTTGCGGGAATAAAATACCTTTCGGTTTTGGCATGTGGCACATCAAACATATGATGTGATTATAATAGCACTCGGAACTAAACAAGAAATTAAATCAGCACTCCATCCCTAATAGTCCCTAAGTGAATTAGTTTCAAAGCAGTATGTTTATTAGTTTAAATTTATGGGGAGTTAAAACACAATTATTTTATATAAATAGTATCAACTTTTAATACAAATTAACAAGAGATACAGCTAAGATATAGAGCGCAATTATTTTAACTATATTCTAACTAAATACTTACAGCCACTTGAGAAAAAATTGTCTTGCTAAATTTTGCATTATCTTTTGAATTGTTATTTTATAACCTACACGTTAAGTATTTGCTTAAATTTGTGTATCCAATTTCTCTTTAATTTAGTCACAGAACCTTCATTAATATTTTGTCCTCACAAGATAACCTATAGAATAACACTTATAATACAATTTAAATTTGACGTAAAATACTTTTAAGCAATGGACCATTTAAACCTAATAAATAACCTAGAAGCAATAGGCACCATTTCAGTGAACATTCAATACGACCAGTCTTTACTCTCTTGATATCCTAGCGCTACTCATTCCGGGGAAGCCAACAGATTAAACTTATTTCCCTTTCCGACAACCTCTCTAGCCTGATCATCTTCCTCGCTGTCGCTGCTTTCCTTGGTGTCTCTTTGCAAAGACATTTCGTCCTCCGATGAGGAGTCCACTGTAGGCTGGTGGTAAGGTACATCACTCGACACGTCGGTACTTCTCGCTTGAATCCACAGGATGTTGGCGAGGTCTTCATGTTTGGCCCAGAATTCTGAAGTCAGGAAGTTGTGTTTGAAATAGAAATTTTGGATGATTCACAATATACAGAAGTTTTTTATAAACTTGCTCTTGCTGATTCCAATATTCTAAAATATTTTATACCTAGTTGTTTGTACCTTTTCTAAATAATTGCTATCTTTTGGTTTAGCCTCTAGAAACAACTATAGTTTGTTCTAAAGGCCAAATTACATAACCTGTTACATTTTAGAGTAACTGTAACGCCAATTAGTTACATAGATTTTTAAGTGTTATCAGTTACTGTTTGTAAGTAACTTACTGTTGTTTGCTCGTTAAGTGGGCCTAAACGATCAATTTTATCTTATCAGTATTAATAGTAATCTTCTTCTGGGAATATTGGCACTTGATGGAAAAAAAAATACAACCTACCCTTCTTGGAAGTATAACCGGGCGGTCGAAGACAGAGCGCAATCTTTCCATCAAGAGCCATGCGCAAGATGTTGTTTGCCGCCCTGAAGGAGTCAAGCCGAGCAGCTTTGGCTGTGCGAAAGCCTCTCTTCAAGGCCCAGCCTAAACAAATACGTTACAATTTGTCTCAGTCAAGTTTGATTTTTCACCTGGAATTAGTCCAGGAGATGGACTCAACAAAAATTCCATTCATCTGCTCATGCCTATTTTTAATAGAACTTAAAATTTGGAGTTGTTGTTAATATTTTTAGTAGTTAGTACAGTAATTAGGCTCTTCTTTTCTTAGCATAATAATGATATCCCGTTAATCTTTCAGAGGGCGTAAGGGTTTGAAAAAACGTGAGAGGGTACACCCCTACGGGTGGGTTAAAATCTTAGTGTAAATGGCAAAACTTAGTTTTTCTTTAGTAGTTGACATTTTAATCAACTGTTTAACAGAATAAAGTGCAATAGGTGAAGTGAAACACAAAAACTATAGAACTACAAAAATAGTACAATGAATCCACCTGCTGCAAGCGGGGTCGCATACGTAGGTTAACTCCGGGCTGCCCGTAACGTGAGGAGGCGCATCGCAGAAGATACCTCCAAGCTCTAATATAAACTGTCAAAAACTAACTACATCAAAGCTGGAAGTGGCTAATTATATTTTATCCTGTTCTAAGAAAGAAGGGAAGGTACACGGATTCACAGGTTTTTGGCTCATGTTTAGGCGATTTGATTAACGAGATTCACCCGGAGGTAGTCTACGCGATGCGACCCTGGAAGGTTAATAAAGACAAGAAACTGAACTTTCAACGTATATTTAAAGAATAAGTAAATTAACAGCAGTAAAGCGTTAAAAAAATGAATATTACCGTCACAAACATCCATTGCAGACCAAGTATCCTCCTGCTCAGGATGGGTGAGTCGAAGCAGTTGGATGAGGTTAATTCTTTCAGCTAGATACTGAACAGAAGAGAACGGTTCCCTCAACTGTGCGATAGGATAACTCCCCATCAAACCTGGTGACAAACGGCAGCAAGTGACATCCAAGTAGTAGTACTATCCAAGGTGCAACTGGTAACTTATAAACAACTTACTTTGGCGACCATAAATAAACAAATCATCTCATTTTAATTTAGTAAAGAAACGATAAAACTAAATTAATATGAATTAGCGGATTCGTGGCGGATTGATATCGCGTGCGACTCCAGAGCCTATCACTCCGGTGGCGTGGGTTCGATCCCCTCAGTCACCTCACTTACATTTGTAATGTGACTATACTGTGACGCTAGGTATAGGTCGAAATTGAGTGGTAGAGAGGACTTTGTAGTCCTAACTTTGCCTCGTTAAACAAGACAAACCTTACTTTTTAAACTGGTTAAGTCAAAATATTTTTATTCATGATAGTACGATGTGTACAAAGAGTAAGAAAAAATAAAACTGGAACCAAACCCCAAAATAGTCAGGGAACCTATAAAGGAATAAATAATTTTTTATTGCAGAAAAAAGAACATTAAAGGTGGTACAAGCGTCAAGTCTTATTTTATAAAATGAATAGACCAAAAATGATAAAGCTAAAAAAACGTGGAACCCTCGGACCAGATATGATATGTACTATCATCGGCTTAACAACTACGGTAGATTTAGACTTTCAATGCCATTAACATAATTTACAAAAATCAAACTAAATAGGTCCAAGAAGTAAGAACGGATTCTTGAGAAACCCCCAAATTGCAAATTTTGCATTGTAGAAAGTTTGGTTTAGTGTGTTCAGCCTTGATTCTAGCCTCAGTGGTCACCTCAGAGAAAGCCTGAATTTATCCGCCTAAGGAACACACGACACCACACTGATAACAACTGGTTCAACAACGGACCTTCTTTCAACAGATACAGCCTAAATGTCAAACCAAGCGCTTGGTAAAGTATATGGCTTGTTTTCACCTTTCAAAATAATTCATTCATTAATAAACATGATATATTTGGAAACTTGATATATGACTTATATTTAATAATAACTAGTTGTTTTTTCCAGCTATAAGGTTTTGATAATATTGTTACCATATTAGCTCATGGTTATTGATAAGAGCTTCGGTTTACAGTAGGCCATTCACTGGGTTGCTGTCTATACTAAAACACAATATTATGCACATGTTGATCCATTATATGTTAATGGTAGAGCGATTGGACTCGCGAGCCCACGTAGCGGTTGAAAAAAAGCAAGACCAGTGGAAAATGTGCGCTCACGTGCAAACCCCGCCGAGGGTCCAACCAGCGTACCATAACATATAATGGACCAACATGTACATAGTGTTTTAGTGTAAATTGACAACAGCTGTGAAGATGGCCTACTTTGGGCCAAATGTACATCGATACAATACCCATAAACGGCTACATAATAGTAACACATTGATATTTGTAGTTTTACGACATGTGTATAGAGCCTAATTCCTCAAAATGTTCACAAATAAACTTTACAATTGTCCAATATTTAGTGCTTTTCAACTCCATTTTGTACACTTAAAATGCATAATTTCTAAAAATATTCTATGTGCGTGTCAGAAAACTCCTCTAGCTTCCAAAGATATCAGGTTTATTAATGATCAAATATTTTGAAAGGTGAAAAACAATGCCGCCGTAAACCCTCGCATTGAAGCGTCGCAGGACTGCTGAGGCGGACCCTTAAAGGGCAGTCTACAAATCCGTAATTCTTGACTCTAACTCTGACCGACCTGAAGAGTCTTGGGTACTTTGGAAGGGAAGACGAGGCCGGGACAGTCGCACAGTCTCACGTTGGCTGTCAGGTGGATGGTCTGGAAGTGCTTGGTGTGACCGGGTGTGCGTGACACACTCACCACCTACAACACACAGCACTCTCTTTCAATGTGATAAGCCTTCAGTTGTGAAAATATCAATGTGGCACAGCCAATCAACAAGAAATAGAAAGGAGGTCAGGCTCATCTGAATAAAGTAGAAACACATAGGAGAACACAGAATGTAAAATTTTCAGCGCCTTTGTCAAGACAAAAAGAGAGCACTTAAATGAGTAAAGTAAGCTTAACAATAAAACCAAAAGAAAATTCCCCAAATCTTCTGTGGACATATGAACGGCTACGGAAACGAATTGCAAAAACAAAAACCTTTTCAAACCCGTCTCTGCTTTCCCATAATACTAATTTTCAGGACAGTTTCACAACCAAAGTTGTAAGGAGCTTATCTCCTGACCCTACTAGCTCAGCGACAAAATCACAACTTCTTCGACTAACGACAATTTCTTGGTTTTCGCTAACACGTGCGGCGAAATAACAACTTGGGACACCCTTTTTAAGCACTTTTCTCTTTTTGTTTTGACAAAAAGCCTAAGTAGGGCTGACAATTTGACAATCTGTGTTCTCCTGTGTGTTTCTACTTTATCCAGGTGAGCCTGGTCTCCTCTCTACTCCTTGCTGATATCACATCAAATGTCTAATAAAAAGTCCAAAGGAGTAATCAAAGCTACCTTCTTGCCCATGATGGCGTTCATGAGTGAGGACTTGCCGGCGTTCGGTTGTCCTACGCACCCGATAGTGAGCATACCTTCTTTGAACCGTTCATGGGTTTCATAACTCGTATCCACCTTTTTCAGCTGAAACACGATTTTCAAACAAATAATTACACGAGACATTGTTACAAAAATTATAGTATAGAAACAAAGATAATTTGGTGGCGAGCAGCCCAGGCACAGGTAGCGCTGTGAGGGAATTATTTTAAGAGTCACAAGTAGAGCCACTGACGCACGCGCAAGTTCGTTCGTTCTCGAAAATGGTCACTTTTACGTCATTGACATCTGACAAATCGAGCGTGTGGTGCAGAGAGGGAGAAATAAGGCGAGAAGGCGGCAGCGCTATCTGTGCTTGGGCTGCCAAACAATGTTGATTAAGCTGACTTAACCATGTGGTATCTATGCGTAATCTACTAACCATAACATCATCTTTGGTTAGTGAACTTACTAAATACTGTGAAAGAACACATCAAAAATTAAATGTTTGTTCTATTATGATTTGGTAAAGTTGTAAATACAATAATTTCATAAACATTGTAACATTTGTACATCTACTAAACAAAATAAATTTGGAAAGGACAAAGAAACGGTTTATTACTTATCCAATTTTTCTTGACTTACGTTAATGGTGTCTTGTACTTCCACTTCGTCTTCATCGTCATATTCCGTGTTCATTTCTTCTGAAATTTTATTTTGCCATGCTGATAAGTCAACTGTAATGCAAAAACCAACATCAAGTTAAAAAATGTTTTAATGCTGTAGATTTATTTTCACCTAGTTTAGTGGCTGCATTTTGGATGCGTGCTTTGCGCTAAATTGGCTTGGGTTTGATTCCCGACTGCAGTGATAACTTTTCACGATGGCCCCTGTGGTTCGGAGGTCACGTTAAGACTAACCATTTCATTAGTCGTTAGGCTATTAACTAATGACCCAATTTGGGGAACAGTAGGTCAAAGTGTGTAACAAGACTACACCTCTTCATCTATCCAAACTCTCATCAAACTCACTAGCATTCCATAATCACCTTAAAATACCCTCTAAGAGTGGTCTGTGTCTCAAACCAAAGTACTGATGAATAATATTTTAAAGCTTAATTTCTATCTATTTCGAGTTGAACTGTTCATTTTATTTTTGGTTACCAATCTTAAGTTAGTGTACGAGAAAACGAGTAAATGACCTTCATCCTTGGTGAGGTTTTTGCAAGCCTGCAGGAGTTTCTGCGCTCCTTCCGCAGCCATACGCAGCCGTCCTCTGCGTCTCCTGATGTTGGCTCCTACGCAGCAAACCAAACTTTCATCTAGACTACAATTTCTTTAATTTTACACAAATATTATTTTTCCTTAGGAATGTATGAAAAATATGAATTACCAAGGCCATTTAGATATAAAAAGAAGGAACGTTTGTGCATCACGTCCAGTGCAGATGCTCTGCCATTATGAGCGCTTATTCACTTGATAGTTACAGGGTGTCCAGCGTTTTGGGAAAACAAATTCCCGTACAATTCTCATATTTTCTGGGAAAATTTTGCTGATTTCCCGGTTTTGCCTACCTTGAGAGAGTCATAGTTACTCCCGCCAATTATGATGACCCTACGACTATTTTTAGCGGTTGAAACGAAATAACAACTTTTGTCTGCGGCGATCTCGTGACTCTTGCCAATGCCCACGGCGAAATCAAGACTTTTGTTACCGATCCCGGTGATTTCTTGACCTTTGCTAGCACCCACAGCAAAATTACGACTTTTGTTACTGATCGCGGCAATCACTTGTCTCCGTTACCGCCCGTGACAAAAACACGACTTTCGCAATCTCATTACTAAAACTTCCCGTTTAAAAGCGAAATTCCAGCATAATTCCCAAATTTTCCCGTATATCGAAAATGTCCATATAATTCCCAGAATTCCCGTATGCTGGACATCCTATAGTTACACCCCTTGGTTTAGTTTGGGCAGAGTTTTATTGCCGTACAATCATGTGGCATAGTTCTACAACGTTTTGGGGCCACTAACTAAAAACGTTGTAGAACTAAGACCTATGTTTGTGCGACAACAAACTCGTAAAAAACTAAGCCAAAATTCTTTAGCTATAATTGAATATGCAATCATAATGGTAGGGCATCTGCACTAGCTATGAGGTGAATATGCAATCATAATGGTAGGGCATCTGCACTAGCTATGAGGGGAATATGCAATCATAATGGTAGGGCATCTGCACTAGCTATGAGGTGAATATGCAATCATAATGGTAGGGCATCTGCACTAGCTATGAGGGGAATATGCAATCATAATGGTAGGCATCTGCACTAGCTATGAGAATATGCAATCATAATGGTAGGGCATCTGCACTAGCTATGGGGAATATGCAATCATAATGGTAGGGCATCTGCACATAGCTATGAGGAAATATGCAATCATAATGGTAGGGCATCTGCACTAGCTATGAAATATGCAATCATAATGGTAGGGCATCTGCACTAGCTATGAGGGAAATATGCAATCATAATGGTAGGGCATCTGCACTATGAGGGAAATATGCAATCATAATGGTAGGCATCTGCACTAGCTATGAAATATGCAATCATAATGGTAGGGCATCTGCACTAGCTATGAGGGGAATATGCAATCATAATGGTAGGGCATCTGCACTAGCTATGAGGGGAATATGCAATCATAATGGTAGGGCATCTGCACTAGCTGAATAACCCTCATATTATTGAACAGCAAAAAACTTAGAACTAATAAAAAACCCAAGGAAAGACCTTGAAAAGGGTGGGTGGAGGGTTAAAGAGGCTTTCATAAGAGACTGTAAGGTTAGGTTAGGTCTAGAATACTAAAATAGTTGTTCTAAACAAAATTGAAGATTTAGAGGCTTTGCAAATGTCCAAATTTTACAGACTAATGTCGTCTGCGTAGTCCCAAGCTACGTACCCACCTGCCTTGTCCTCAGTCTTGCCGCGCAGGTTGTAGCTGGGGAAGGACGTGAACTGCAACACTTGCAGCCCGGGATACTTGTCGAGGAAGTAGTGAGTCCAAGCTACCACCAGGGGCGCCGGCGCAAGGTCAATCTTGTTCAACACCAAGATCATATCCTTCTTCAGCTTCTCAGTCACAAATCGATACAGGGACGGCGGAAACATTAAGGGCTGCAAAGGGCACAAATTTTTAGTTTATATTTAATAAGGGTGGACAAGGCACAAAAATCGGGAAATTCCCAACAAATAATAAAATCGGCTTGCTTTCATTTTGAACTGGTCTAAAATGTTCTAACTTGAAAACGCATTTGTGCATCTCCTTACCGTTAGGTAGGCTGCTTACGGTGTAATTTGACTGATCAATTACTAACTTTAAATGAACGCACGGGACTTACCGCATATCTGATGTCCACGATGACCAACACTATGTCAGACATTTCCAGAACTCTCCAAAGCTGCCTCCAAGTCTCCAAGTTCAGCTCAAAGTAGGTTAAAGATTTCGCATCAACACTCCTCTCTATGTTGGTCACATATTCCTGGAGAAAGATGAAAAATTGTCATCAGTAGTGAATAGCAAGAAATATGTTGTTAACTCATAACTAATAAAGGTAACTAATAAGGTAATTAAAATATCATGTGAGGAGTTTTTATTAAAAAAATCTTTTATTTCCTATAAAATAACAACAAAATTGTCTTACAAACCACAACTGCACTACAACTAGGAACTATAGGCATAGCTAAGTTATGTTACTTAAATGTGATTAACCAAAGATATAATAAGTAAAAACATAACCAAAGCGTTGATTAGGCAGCTGGCCACATGCTATTGTTCAGCTCATCAGTTCTGTCATGGAAAGCCTGCTTCCTACAAGGATTATTTGCATAGTGCAAGTACCTTGTCAAGTGACGGCACCATTTGGAATGCTAAAGGTCGATAAAAACTTGTGGTTTGATACATGGAATGGTTATGAAGCAGGCTACATGGTGCGTGCAATTAGAATCAGTGTCAGTATCAACAACTAGAATGTAGCAGAAACTAGTTTTCGAGAACAAACGATAACCTTCGGACTTTCTGAATATCCTTGGACTTCATCATATAACTAAATCACTATTTGAGATGCCGGATCACTCTCATGAGGGTATTTTAACGCAAATATGTGGTGAAGGATGAGTGTGATGAGTGGTAGTAATGAGTTATGAGGTGTAGTTTTGTTACAAACTAAGGCCGACTCTTCCTTAGAATGGGTCATTAATTAATAGCCCAGTGACCAATGGAAATACAAGGACCAACGGCTTAGCGTGACTTCTGAACCGCGGGTCTGATATGTCTAAACGATGGTGGGAGTTGATGCGGATATCATCAGATGATCACTGAGACTATCTGAGCCGCTTTAGACCTATATCATCCTCAAAACCTGACCTCCATGAAGCTGGATTACAGGACCACGCCACGAGTCCCAGTCTTTTTTCAATAATATCCAGATCTTTTCAACCAAATTCCATACTAATTCCAGACTTTTCAAGGCCTCATTAAATTCAAGACTAATTCCAGACTATTCAAGTCTACAAGACACCCTATAACTTACTGTAAAGTAACGATGTTCCCTAGCTTCAAGCTCTTCTCTGCTCATATCAAAGTTCCACGGTGGTCGTTGAGGAATATCCAACGCTGATTCAAAGAAATCATCGGCGTTCACTTCAAACTCAGCTTCCGAGACCGGAACCAGTTCTCTCCGGGCGAGTTCCTTCCGTTTCCTCAACTCTTCTTCAGACTCTCTGTAGAACTGCAGGGCATATCTTGAAAATAAATTGGAAATAATATTAATTTTTCAGTTTAGCTGTATATAGGGTTTCCCTGAACTCTCTGAGAATACTTTTAGACACAGCCTACACTTTTATTATTTTCGATTGAAGCACTTAAAGTTTAAATGACGGTTGTGTTTGAATCTTTGGAAGATACAACTGCTCGTAAATTGTGTGTTAAAAAAAGGTTTGGATCACATAGAAATTTTTAGCACAGATGAGTTTATGGCACATGACTAAGAGAACGTGGAATACACTGACTAATAGAAAGCTAGAGTAGATAATTCCAATGAATGAGCAAGGGAATGAACAAGTGTATTTTTCATTAGGCCTTGTATGTCACAATATTTGAAAAATATTAGCTATATAAAAGTTGAAAATTGCATGACAGTTAAATGTTTCGTAATAAACAATGTATTTATGTAGATATGTATACTGGCCCTAAGAAGTAAACTTCTCAGATAACTCAGATTCTACTTCAAAACGTTGAACTGTTAGTTTTAGGCACAAGGTGAAAATGAATCAACCTGTTAGGCTTTCCTCTGCCTCCTCTAATCGGTGGCTGTTGGTTGATCTTCTGAACCATAGACTCTTCAGTATCCTCTTCATCTTCTTGAGTCTTAAGGAGGTTCAACTGAACTCTTCTTCCTGAAAAACAGGAATAAATGTTAGTGGTTCAGTAAGGTATGTCAAGATATCAGTTTTGACAAGTGTGAGGGGTGTTACAATTCAAGGCTAGTCGCAATAGCTTAGTGGCAGTTAACACCGAACAGATCATATCAGCCTTTTGAGAATACCCAACACCACTATTGGTCGTTGGGGCTTTGACTGACGATCTATTCCTGAGAGAAAGTTGTTAAACTAGTTTATAACAATGGTTTAGTGACATTCATAGGCTACGTCTGTTAAATACTGAAAAAATTTCCAAAAATGTACTGTCTCATCACAAGTTGTTCAACTCGCAGTCCAAGCACCCCACTGGTGCGGCAGGCTTTCCGTAGACAACAATTAACGAAGCTAGCCTCTAAAATATACTGTTGAAGACAAATATGCTATAAAGTAAGATGAGTACCCCGCCACAAACTCAGCAGTCCATTTTGTGAGCCCAAGGCCTGCAAACAGTGGTGTCATTCACGATAGGAACAAGAGCGCCGCAGAGAGGCATAGAGGTGGGCTATGGATATGGTCTTTTTCTTTGAATGGCTTCAGCAAACATGTAAAAGGGACCGTAACCTAGCTAAGAACAATATTGCAACTATAAACGTTGATATGGGTTTCAAATTATTCAATTTGCAGACGTAGTACCCCCATTTAATTTATGTGAAGTGAAAGAGGTGCATTTTATTTATGGTACAGTAATATCTTATGCAAAAACCAATTAGTAACATAGCCTATCTTTCAGTTTCTTCCTCACGGATTTTTATATCTTACCAGGAACATCAAATGTTTTTCTCTGCTTCTTTTCTTGAAGTTGTTGCTTTTTAGCTTTACCACTAAAAGGCGCTTTTCTGGGCATTTTGAAGTAGATCACATTAGCAACTCGATAATTAGTAACAAAATGTAAACGAACGAGGTCGAACTTCAAGCATAACCAAACAATTTTCACTATGATACTGTGCCTGTGGTTGAATGACTGTTATCAACGATTTCCGGATTTTTTTGAGGACTAGTGTAGTTAGTTGACAATTTTTCCGCTAGATCGCATAGGCTTCCACTTTTGTCAGACAATCGCCCTAAAAATAAATACTCTGTGGTACTGTCCTAAGGCATGTTATATTTATTATGTTAATCATTTCATTATGTATTATTGTTAACCTAGTATAAATACAAACATTTACTGTTGTTAGCTCTCAAACTATGTATTTTTGTAAATTGGTGAGTTGCCGTTGGAAAATAAATAAATAAGGCGAACCCGCAAACTATAAAAAGCTAGTAAACACTTTTGTACATAGGCCCTACTAGTTATAGATTTCCTAATTAGTTATCAAGGCTATATTGACTTCCATACCAGGTTGAATGACGTGCTTGGTTTTCAAGGTTTAAATAATTTACGTATATTTATTATAGTAAATTATAAGACAGAACGAGCCCGCTTGCTAATTATCATTAGCGTATCATGATGAGCGTGGTTTTCATTGTTTACGTATTAATATGAGTGATGACCCGCTTGGTTTTTAAAAGTTACTTCGGAATTATATTTTAGTACATATTAAACAAATCAAAATATTACGTTAAATCTCGTCTAAAAACTATTGATCGCGGTAACTTTTAAGCGTAGTGATTAATAATTGGTTATATCGACCGAAGGTTGGATGCTTGAGTGCTAAACCTGAATGGACGAGAAATACCCTTGCGAATGATAACGAATATGTTCTGTGATTTATTTAGGATTCAGTAGTAGCTTACTAATTATTAGATGCAGTAGCGCGGCACGCACTGGACGCATACGATCCACTTTGGTCAGTTTCGCTTATTAGTTATTAGAGCACGACAGTTCTGTAAATAAAATCAAAGCGACGCAGGTCTACTAAGTAAGTTTCCATCTTTAAAAATAAAATATGAAACTTTATAGACAACATCGAACCAATCAATTCCGCTGTTCCAAGAATGACTGATTAATTGATTATCTTGCCCTGTGAGGAACACTTTCCCTAGAGTTGACAGACGTCCTGGCACTGACAAGGGCGCGGCAACTTTCTCCAGACACCGGAAGTTCAAGGTCAAGCTTGTCGAGATAAGTTTTGGCGTCCCGGGCCGGCCGGGTGTTCCGTTGACATTTTAGAAACAACTTTCGTGAATGGTGAACCAGTTTAGAAGAGGTCATCTGGTCACGCGCTAGTTTGTTATTTATTTTCCTAAGTATAACACTTTGCGAGTTTAACAGATGAGGGGAGTTCCGGGTATCCTTTCTTGTGATCGAGCAACCCTATGACACATTATCGAAGATTATGTTATGGTGGGTAGATTGCGCATAGATGCCATATGGCCGAGGTGGGATAATCAACAGTTATTATAGTTCGGCAGCTCGAGGATATAGTTATAGAATAAGTATAACAGTGTATATGCTTATTCTATGATATAGCTATCGTACAGCCCTCTCGTAAGTGGCGCCGGCAGTCCCAGAGAGACAATCACGTTTTCAGTACAACACCCCAAAACCCCCCACGTATATTTCAGTGGTTAGTGACTCGCACATACCCCAGAAATCTTCCGGGGTTGAGATGAAACGATGATTTTCCTACTGTTTCCTAACAAGGCGATAAACTTACCGATTTCAGGCAGTTTCGTGTTATACTTTGAAACAAATCTAGAAAGGGAAATGTCCGTAATTTATCAAATGAATTGATCTGCGCTCTTTACTCACTGGTCTGGTTGACAACTAATTCGTGTATCTCATTTGCGCAATAACAAGTTAAAATTAAATTCATTTATTTAAAAAAAGAACGCGTATTTTCGTGATGTTTAGAGGTTGGGGAAGAATTCTTTTCAAGGACTGAAGCTTTTTAAGCACTTAATACATTATAAGACGACTATCAGCGGATTGGTATCGCGCGCGACTCCGGAGCTCAGGTGGCGCCGGTTCGTTCCCCGCAGTTACCACTTACAATATGTAATGTGACCAAACGATGACGCTAGGTAAAGGTCGAGGTTGAGTAACAGAGAGGAGTTTCTTTGCCTCGTTAAACAAGACAAACCTTACCTTTTTATAGTTAAAGTTAATTAATTGCTCAAGGTGGTTCTAGTTACTTTTAATCTAGCCAATATATAGCAAACATAACATCCTCAAGCTGCGAGTATAAGCGTCGAATTATGAATGCTATGACCCAGAGCTAAGTGGTTCCCATGGTTTGATTCGCAGCACAAACCTGTCCCCACAACAATGAATGCGAGAGTAAACCAGTTTTTGTGACCGACTCAAGTAAAAGTGGCCTTGACAGTGGCTGGTGCGGGATCAGCAATCAAGCGGATACAGCAGCAACCCAGGAGAAACCTCTGGGCAGGGATTTTAATCCTTAAATAGGGATTTCTGCTGCATTGTAGGGATATTGGAAGATCATAAATAATCATTGTTTTGGATTTAACCTATAGTTCACGTAGCGTTGAAGAGAAGTTGATTGTCTGCTGCTTTTCGGGGATAAAAGTGAAATTCGGGGAGTTTAGGGGATTTAAAGGGAATAGTGGGATATTAAATCACTAAATCAATATTTGAGATGCCAACCACTCTCATGAGGGTATGAAGGATGAGTGTGATGAGTGGTAGTAATGAGTTATGAGGTGTAGTCTGGTTACAAACTAAGGCCGACTCTTCCTTAGAATGGGTCATTAATTAATAGCCCAATGACCAATGGAAATACAAGGACCAACGGCTTAACGTGACTTCCGAACCACGCAGGTGATGGTCTGATATGTCTAAACGATGTTGGGAGTTGATCCGGGTATCATCAGATGATCACTAAGACTATGTGAGCCACTTTAGACCTATATCATCCTCAAAACCTGACCTCCATGAAGCTGGATTACAGGACCACGCCACCAGTCCCAGTCGACTCCGTCTGTAAGGGGAACTGTTGAGCTTCATTGCTATTTGCAAGTTTTATGTGGTTTTAATAATGAGAAAGCTATACTAATTCGAAGTTAAGTATCTGTACGTATGAGTGTACTGAGGATTAAATGACATGAGAAGTTCGAGACCAACAGTATCTCTATTTTTTGTCAGGACAATAAGTCATTATATTCAAGTTTACATGTACTGTATTTCAATTACAAGAAGGTAAAGTTTGTCTTGTTTACCAACTCCTCTCTACCACTCAACGTATCAACATCGACCTTTACCTAGCGTCGCATGTAGTCACTTTACAAATTGTAAGTGGTGACTGCAGGGATCGAACCCGCGCCACCGGAATGATGAGCTCCGTAGTCGCGTGCGATACCATACCACCACGGATTTGTTAACAAGAAAATCATCATGTAAGTGTGAGTGAGTGTGAATGTTTAATTTCATTGTATTGTAATTTGTGTTTATTTTTTGCTACGCAATATTTTGTATTGTCTTTAGCAAATATATTATTGTTATTGTTAAAAAAGAAATCATGAACAAGTTTTAAAAAAACTGGGCAGTTTAACATAATTCATGGTATTGTATTTAATAATGATGATTTAACTACAGTATTAATATTATTAAAAAATACTTGATACTATTATCAATGATACATTTAGGGAGAAAATACTAATTTTCGTGAGGAGTGCCCACTAATTAAGTCCAAGAATGAAGGTCAAGCAGGGATTTTCAGGATCCACGGCACTCCAGCTCCAGGAGGAGGAGGAGGAGGGGAAAGGGGGACAGGACGTGAGGAAGCGAGAACCACCGGCACTCCACAGTCTCCAGTCTTCGTGACCAGTCCAGTGAGTGAGAGTTCCAGTCCAGTCACCAACGCCATGGCTCCTGCCCGTGTCCTCTCCTGCGTACTCTGTGTGCTCGGTGTGGTGCTCTCCGCGGTGTGCGAGGACAGTGAACACCCTGTAGAAGCTGTGAGTAACGCTACAGACGCAGAAGAAGTGTACGGCACACTCCGCTCTCTCGGCTGGGAGGTCAGCACTCAGGAGAACTCCACCGTGGTCACCGCTCGCATGAAGATGTCCGACATGTTCCACCCGGTGATGCTGGTGCCCCAGCTCATCATGTGGGGCTTCGCCCCCATCATCCTCGCCAACCTCAAGATGTTCGTCATGCAAGCCCTGATGATGAACAAGATGGCGTTGAACGCGGCGATCTTCATGACCTTGAGGAACATCGTGTTCGGACCCCGCCCCGGACCCTTGGTCAAGTACGCTAACCACGGGTACAAGCAGCCGCCCGGAGGGTCTTCGCCGCACTACCTCAGGAGGAGGAGCTAACCGCCATCCACCTTGACGTGCCCTCCAACCTCGCAGGATAATGTTCAAGGTAGAATCAGGAGTTAGTTGCGTTTTTGTGGTACACTTCTGCGAAGTCTGTGAAATTTATCCTTAGTAAAAAGGGTTCATATTATTAGTAAAATGGCTCAAAACTGTATGTAGTAGTTTATCGTTTTATGTGTAAATTTTCTAAATTATAAGGTAAAAAACCAATAGCTAGACTGGAACCTCGAGTAAAAACAATATTTTGTAATACATACAAAATGTGCACATTTTCAAGCTCTACATTTTTTGAAGGGTTTATAAACTGTTTAGCGTTACCCATTTCTATATTGGCGATAACTTCTATCCTAGACTTCCAGCTACTTTGTCTCCCTACTGGTGGACCGTGCTGCCCCCGCGGGGGTCCACTACTAACGCAGAATCTAGACCACATTTTCTCTCTCACCTTGTCACATTATTTCCTTCTTTGTACGTGAGACACAAAGTAGAGAGCTGTACTTTCCCACAGCTGTCAGAGGAGTCATTTAATTAATCTAGAATCAAGTAAAAGTTTATTTATTTAATAATTAAGATTACGACTGAGCCAAAGAGTATGTAGTTTATATTACTGTCAGTAGGAGTAGATTTGTTAGTAAGAATTAAATGTAAGCTCAATAAGTCAAACTAATTGAAGACCTAATTCAGACATTACTTTTATTAGTTAAATGAAGTCAATTTTTAACTTAGGTCCAAACGGTAGTTATAATTTTAATTGCAACGGATGTAGACTTACCACTCGTTTAAAAAACACAATACCGAGTTGACTATATTGATTCCAGCTTATAATATTGTCATGAAAAATAATCCGTACACATTTTAAACAATATTTTGATGATAATACATTTTTTTAGTTTATTTCATAGTTTGATTGTAAATACATACCACATACAAATGTTAATTATTTATTTAATTTATTATACTTAGTGCCATGATAATTTTACGTATATTATGACGCCTGCAGAAAAGCAACACAATACTTTGCTAAGCACTGTTTTTTGCATTTTCAATTTTGAAGGAGTCCTCTTTTATTGGCAAGCATCATAAATCTGAGGAAAAGTATTATTTTTCAATTTGTATTTAGAATACAGTAATTATTTTATAGCATTCTAGTAAAATTGAATTAGTAATTTGTATGGATTTGAAGAACACTATTGAACAATGTTGTATTATATTAGGATTAGTAATTCATTAAACTGGCTGAAAACAAAGGTGTTAAATTTATTTAATCATTTGTTTACCATTATATTGTAGAGAGAGTATTCTTTAATAATACAATATTAAAAATCCCATATGGAGTAAAATGCTCGTATTTTAAAAGATTCACAGACTACTAAGGTCAGAATCTCTTGAGTTCAAAAATTCCACCACACTGTAGAAGGACTGGGACTCGTGGTGTGGTCCTGTAATCCAGCTTCATGGAGGTCAGTTTTGAGGATGATATAGGTCTAAAGCGGCTCAGATAGTCTCAGTGATCATCTGATGATACCCGCATCAACTCCTACCATCATTTAGACATATCAGACCATCACCACCTGTGTGGTTCGGAAGTCACGTTAAGCCGTTGGTCCTTGTATTTCCATTGGTCATTGGGCTATTAATTAATAACCCATTCTAAGGAAGAGTCGGCCTTAGTTTGTAACAAGACTACACCTCATAGCTCATTACTACCACTCATCCTTCACCACATATTTGCCTTCAAATACCCTCATGAGAGTGGTCGGCATCTCAAATAGTGATGTATTCAGGATAAGAAATTTAACATGGGAAAATTTGTAAACGATGTTGTACTCGTAAGTAGATTAATGTACAAAAAATGGGAAAAGTGTTTCAATAGAAGCATAGAGCCATTAATGCTGCAGCATACAAGAAAAAACACAAACCTTTTTTTCTAAACAAAATATTTATTACATTTATTCCAGTTCTATGTTATTATGGGAAAATCAAGTTTTAATACAGTTAATTAATTACAGTTGATTAATAATTTACAAGATAATAATACGGACTCTTCAGCCACTTCAGGAGAGAAAACTACTCCCTAAGTTAAGTTTCGTGCGGTTAGACCAAGAACGTAAACTAAAGAAAGGCCAAGTTAAGTTAGAATAATACAGATTCATTAGGTTTGGCACTTGAAAACAGGTGGAGTCTCCCAACCGCACGAAACATAGGGAGTAGTTTTTCTCCTCAAGTAGCTGGAAAGCTGAAATTATTGTCTTGGAAATTAATCACTGCCACTATGACTTTTTACTCTACAATAATTAATTGTTGGATGAAAGTACAAGTTTGAATGTTTATATGCAGCAGCTTCAATAGCTTCATGCTTCTATTGTAATAGATTTCTGATTTAAGTATGTTAACTGGTTAAAAACATTGTTTGCAGTTTTTACTCCCTGTGATAAGCGGTGCCCAGAGTGGGTCCCGCGACCGCTCTATCCGGTTGCCTCTTAATCAGATGATGTTATCTCCTCGAATAAAAAGGCTGAAATATTGGAATTTGTTGCCCTGAATAAATTCAAAACCTAACACAAAAAAAGGAGGCAACAATCTGGAGTCAGCCGATAAAATGCAGGTGAACCCTCCGCCAAGAGTTGTCTCTAGGGATAGGATCTAATTTTCTTAGCTTTTTCTCCATGATTAGTAGTTTTTCTCATTCTACCGCTGGTTTCATCACAGTTCGGACTATGGACGGATAAAATGTGCAGGAAGCAGCTTTCCTGAACCGTGGTTGTTTCTGTCTATGTATGCAAAAAGTGGAAGACCAGGAGTTGTGCTTACAATTTTTCATTACTGGTGAATTATTGCTACACATAGTTACATATATACCATGCAATGAACATATCTATTTATTTATTTGCTGCAAGCATTGAACATTTTTCTTTTTTGTAAATTTATATAACTCAAAGTAAAAAAGATTTTGTATTTCACAAATTTATTAAAAGGCAGACTTGGAAATTTTAATTTGTTCGTGTTCATTTACAGTCCTGAAAATGTTTTGTGGAAGCGTAACAAGTACAGAAATTCCTGATTTTCATGTCCTTAAAATTCAATACGGGTAATTATGGATTTTGATTTTTTGAGGAATTGAAACTATTATGACTTCTACTATTGTCCCGTATACAATTCTTCTCTCCTACAAATCGGAATGTCTCCCTGCTGACTCCCTATTCTCCTGTTTAGACGACCCCAGCCTCGTTTGCTTACAAAGCTCGAGGATCACACTGCCCAGTTTGGAGGGATGTAACTCCTGCCCTTCCCAAGCCCTCCTCCTGGCTTCAAGGGACTCGCATTCGATTAAGACGTGTTTTGTGGACTCAGGAGTACGCTCACATAGCCTACATTGGTATCTCCTAGTTGGAGACCCATTTGGCTAGGTGATTTCTAAAGTAACAAATGTCTAAATTTAAAAATTTAGAACCTATTTGACAGTGGCAAGTAAACTATTTCTTCCAAAGACTAGCAAAGTAAAAACCACACTTAGTGATAGTTTCAAAACTTTATTGAAAAAATTAAAATAGTAATTAATTGAAAAACAAATGAAAATTTAATTAATCTTTTCTCAGTGGGAAGGTCTCTTCTTGGATGCCGTCTTTGGTGATGATATTGATGCGAACAGCATCTCCGGTTGCTATTTCTCGCTCTGTTGCCGATATGAAGGCATCTTTGACCAACATGACAGCTTTCTCCAGGGAGGGAGGCGCCGGCACCACATTCTCCATGTTGTTGAATGCAAGCTGCAATCACAAGTTTCAATTTCAGACTTGGTAGAACACTAAGGGTTAGGAGGGCCCAGGAATAGTAAAATTCCTAAGGAAAATTCAAATCCCAAAAAAATGGCCAGGAAATATTATTTCTAATAAACTAACTAACAAATTTTGATATCCCAAAGTATTTTCATACTTTTAGAAAATACAAACTAAGTTATCCTTTTAGTATATTAGGACCTTCGCAAGCCCTCTGGGCTCTAGCAAGCTGCAACATTGTTCGGCTTGAATGGATACCGAGGCGTCAGGGTTTCAAAGGAAACGAAAAAGCCGATTTGCTGTTATCCTTTGCGAGTCCAGAACCAGCGGTAGGAATCAGACACTACCTTGTCAAAACTATTCTAGCTGATAGGACAAATATGCAACACACTGAACGATGGCAGCAACTATCATGTCAGGAACCCGCCAAACTTCTAGTTAAGAACCCATCAGGGATACTTACTAAACATCTGACCAGTCTTAGTCGACAGAACATCAGATTGGTAATATCGTAAATCACAGGACACTTCACACTTTAGAAATCACCTAGCCAAAATGGGTCTACACACTAGACTAGGTTATGTGAGCGTATTCCTGAGTCCGCAAAACACGTTATTATCAAATGCGAGTTCCTCAAGGCCAGGAGAAGAGGTCTTCTGGAGTTTCGTGAGTGGCAGGAGTTACATCTATCTGAATTGGGTAGCGCGATTTTCAAGCTTTGTAAGCAAAGGGGGCTGCCTAAATGGACGAACAGGGAGCCAGCACAATAAACCAAAGGTTGACGTGTATGGTCAGGAACCATATTCCCAAGCAATCTAATCTAATATTAGGACCCTGATGCCAATCTTGAAAATTTATGACGCTTATTCTTAACACTTTGAAGCCTGGGCACACTTTGGTTTATTTTACTTCAGCCGTATTAATCTCTGAATGGAAGTGTAATAGACCAAAAAAACTTGTTTGCCTCCTCTATATAAAGCAAAACATGCGTTTTGAGCAATCTATATCAAACTCCCTTACGCCATTAACTTCCATCTGTGCCCACCACTGTTTACTTAAGCTGGGCCCTTTCCATCGAAACGTAAGTAAGCTTAATGTGGATCGCTCCTACTGCAGAATTCAAACCCGCAACAACCCTGTGACCTAAACTGCCAGCTTGTCAGCTGACACCTCAGACCACATAGCTCATTCACACTCCTAGTAGAAGCTGTCTTCTCAATAAACTGGTCCAGCTTGCACGGAACATTAGCGCTCTAGTAGCAATCAAGGTAACTAGGCTACTTCAATAGACGGCCCGAGCAGGACTCAGGCTTCGGCT
>CM032063.1:18802-79293 GCA_018831715.1 Matsumurasca onukii | reverse complement strand
ACCAATTTGCAAAAGAAATTTGATTAGTTCGTTGCCAGTAATGCTTAGCTGGGTGTCAGTCTGGTTAGTATATATTTTGTTTTCAGGTTGCTGAGTCTTACAGCAACTTCAAAACCACGATTGTTGCATTAAAGTTGATCATCTCTAGTCTGGATTACTCCTCTGATCCACGAATCAAGTAAGTTCAAGTAAGTACTTTCACTATTTATCACGGTGAACAAGATCTGTTAAAACAATAAATCCGGGAAAGATTTTTATGGTAGACCACTAAAATGAAAGCGAGATGGTTAAAGGGTGTCTTCAGTTTTTTAAAACTACATTATAAAAATTCTTTTTTGGGTAAATAACTGCCCCTACCCAAATTATTGTGGCTGATTTTCTTCTGATCAACCCGTATTGCATCAATAGAACTCTTCATTCTTCTGCCTGATTCTTCCTCAATTTCATTCAATATTATAGCATTATTCAGGTGTCCAGCATATAGGGAATTCAGGGAATTTTCAAAACAGGGAAAACGGGAATAATGCAGGGTGTTTTCTAGACTGGGAAATTTTGCAAGGGATTGTGAAAGTGGTGATTATGTCAGAACGAGTCTAGATACCTTGCGAACTGTATAAAGTCGCGGGCTGTAGCAGAGTCAAGAATGACAATGAGAGAATGAAAATGGTCATGAACTGATAAAACAAAGCTTGTGATTTAGCCGAGAGTCAAGAGATTGTTGTTATTATTGAAAGCCGTGAAGCTATGCTGAGGAAGCTAGCAGGATTAGGTGTAGCAAATGGTATGGAAGTTGATATTTTGTGTGACAGCTAGAAAATTTGGTCGTTTCAACAAAATAGCCAAAATGGTTGGGAGTAACTATGACTTAACTAAGCTAAATGCGGAAATCAGCAAAATTTACCTGGAAAATACAGGAATTATACAGTAATTTTGTTTTCCTGAATGCTGGACACCCTGTTATTGCTTCAGCGTGGTAGATATGTGTTGGTGTGGCTTATAGGAACATCATGTCAACACACTGGTGTGCCATTATGACTTCGTCCGCGGCTATGCGCCACCAAGTTCCTGCGTGTGCTGTTGCTTACACACCTCTCAGCATAGCGAGGAGGATTACGTTCAGTGGGTGGGAGTTTTGTTGGCCAATCAGCTGTCAGGCGAGAACCAGGCTGTCAAGCTCAGCATGTCGCCGCTCTTGATGAAACCTGTGATTGCAAGGTAAAAGCGCTGTGAAGTTTTTCAATATAATGCTTAAAGTTATTTCTTTATTTCTTAAATTTAAAAAATGAAATGTTGTCTTATGTTTTATAACACATTTTTGTAGAGCAAAAAGATAAGTTTGTCCTTTTTTTAAAGAAGCAAAATGTGTACTACAAAGGCTTTAGTCATATGATAAGACATGCTCAGAGGTGTAGAGTTGAGAATGCTTGCAGGGAGTACCTGGAGGCACTGATAGACTTGCGGCCGTCTCTTCTACACTTGGGTGACAAGGGTCTACTGCTCTTCATCCGCTTCCTGTCAGCGGAGAAGGGCTTTAGTCTCATGAGCAAAGCTAACATGTGTCCACTCAGCTTAGCAACTGGGTCAAGTGAGTTAGAGCTAGTCAACTGAACAACATTATTATTTTATTCAAAGTAGACTTATGTTTTATGTTTCTCAAACAATCATAGAAATTCTTTAGGTCGTTATCTTGAAAGTCAGAAACCAAAGGAACCAATCAAGGACATTTGGTCCAAGAAGGTGGAAGGATTAAAATAATTAATCATTTTTTAAAAGCAACTCTTTTCAGTGACCTAAAAGCACACTCAAAATGAGTGAATGGGGCTCAAAATTCATAAGATAGTGCATCTGACTGGTTTAAGTTAAATGATTTTCTTTTAAAGGGAAATAAAACACTACATATACTGTAAAATGCAAAACTACAGCTATTCCATTAATGAAATATTTGAAGAAAACAATCCTCTTTAATTTAATTGTGAGTTACAAGTGAATTTGGTTGTAAGTTACCCAAACTCTTAGAAACACTAACACAGGTTAACTGATGACACAGGTTCAACGTGAAGTATGTGAGCATAGTGGAAGGCGCTCTGGCAGACGGGTTGACGCTGATGGAGCGCAACGAGGATGGGCGCTACAGTTCACGACTGAGTAACGCCAAGCGAGTTCCAGGTGACGTGTACGTGCCGCCTCACTTGTACGGTCAGCTGGCTAGACACTCTGCAGGACTGCAAGCGCTGCTAGACGACGAGAACATTCCCAAACTCACACAGGTTTGAGACTCGTCAGTGTCATAAATGTGTCAGTTCCGTCGGAACATGTTGTGATCAGTCACTAACGAGCGACAGAAACAACCGAGTCAGTTATGCAGGACACTTTGCACTTCCTTAGTCGGCTCTAGGACTCCACAAACAATTAGATTGTAATAGGTCTGACAAACTATGTAGGTTTTATTACAAGTATGATATCAACTCGACAGTTACTATTCAGGAGGCAGGTCTACCTGAAAGCTGAATGTATATACAGTAGGGGTGGCGGGTACTCGAAAATCGGTATTTTTCAAGTATTGTTTGATACTTTCGAAGGTCGAGTCAGTAATACTACTCGTAGAATATCGAGCAGTAGGTTATGTTGAAGGTTCACTTGAACTGAAGGTTGATAAATAAATACGAAAGTGTGTTTTTATTACCTCATCCTTTATTCCTCAATTAACTTACAAAAAATGAAATAGGTAACCCAAAACCACATAAAAAAAATAGTATTGGAAACATAATATAATCTGACAACGTACAGCTGACATTATCTGCTTACAGATGCAGGACAAAGATAATGCTCTGCTTCGCCTTGACTGCAAATCGATATCGGGGTCCGAAAATGTACAAAAACAAGGTTGATTTACTGCACTCTATTATTATCAGTCTGAAGGGCTGGGACTGGGGCGAGTAGCAGGTACAAAATAAGATAAGCAAGTAAACAACTCTGCTCTCCCCTCCTGCAGCTGGCCCGTCTATTTTTAGAAGGCAGTGAGTGAGTTTGGTGCCGAGTAGGCTCATTGCGTACTGCACATCCCAAAATGGCTGTTTGTTTTGTTGTGAAGCACAGTATTGCGACTGTCATTCACAGCCCAAGTTTCAAATAAACAATATCATTATTACCGTATATACTGAGGTCTAAGACGCACCCATAAATTTCCTCTGAATATACAGTAAAACCTCTACACCCTTGTAGAAGCGCACCCGTTTTTTAATGTCAACAGCCACAGGGCTATGATTTGTCAGGCCCCTGACTCCTCCTTAGCAGCCAGTGACGTAATTGCCAACTGCAGCTGTCAAGAGGTAAAAGCAGAACAAAGAATGCATCACGATTGCCTTTCCTCGGCCCATCCCAAACCCCACCCTGCTAGGTCCACCACTACCCCCTCGCACAGCACAAAAATGATGTAAACAAGGGTCAGCAGAGGAGATGAGGAAAGCAGGTAGAGAGATAAAGGACCGGCTGGGGTCTGGCTAGGGACTATTTTTTGTAGTCAGTTAGTTCATGTTTTTGCCACTGGTGATTTACCCATATTTCCAAGCGCTAGTGTTTGATTGCTTCTCTTCTTTCTTCTCCGCCACCAACCTGCAGACAAGGGGGGTGGGGAGGAAGGAAGGAGAACACAATGCAATGAGAAGCAAATCTGAGTCCCCACTAGTCACTTTCTCTGTTTTTAAACTATTCTTCCATTCCACTCTTCAAAATAGCAATGCAATAGGCAACTCTATTCCTGTGTTTTCTACCTCTCTCGTGGCCTACCTGAACGTTTGTCGATGTTTTGAGTGTTTGTAACTCTTCAAATTAATTCAATTTTTTTTTACTCGACTCGGCTTGAATTTTCGAGTTTCGGCCGAGTACTCGACTCGACCTCAAAAAACTCATACTCGCCCACCCCTAATATACTGTATATATTGTCTAGGTGGTGCTCCTGGGGCAGTGCAGCACTGACAGTGAGATGATGGAGTTGAAGGCAGCTCTGTGGGCGCTAGGTCACGTGTCCAGTTCTCCGGGCGGGGCGCTGTGGGCGAGAGGGCAAGGTGTCACCCGAGCTTTGGTCAGTCTGTGCTGCTCCTCTCCTGTGTATTCCATACGTTCCACAGCGTTTCACGCGATAGCTCTCACGTCTACCAACTCTGAGGGTGCTGACTCACTTCTAGCTCTCGGTAAGACACAAGCTCTCTTTGTTTGAAGGATACTACTTTATACATCTGTTATGTTTTCTTGACATTTATCTGGGCTATTCTATCGTACTAGGCTGGCACACTGTGAGACACAACCGCAATGAACAGTGGCCGGTCGTCACTCCGCTGTGTCTGCTGGAAGACGCTATACTTCAGTTTCAACCGAGGCCGAGGCTGAGGTCTGTGGAGTCCAGCGAGCACTGCTACTGATCCTCGGTAACTTTCCTTCCCTCTCATCTGGTGATTCCAGTTTCTTTAATTCAAATATCAATTACTGAAAAACGGATTTATTGTTATTGATTTTCCCCTGTGGTCAGCCACAGATAGAAGTTATTGTAGTTTATTTATCGTCAGGTTTTTATTTCAGATGACAAGAAATGGACTTTTCATCCTGGGGGAAGATTCAATATTGGACGGGAATGAGTCGTTTACAGGGTTCTCAGGTGAGCATGAGGAATATCACATTCGCAGACCTCTGCCAATACTCACAGTTATCAACATTTATATTTATTCGTTGCTGTTATTTATCTTCAAAATTCCACAATTAATTAAACACAGATCTCATGAATACAACACTGGAAGTAAAGATACTGTATCGATAGATTATCAAAACTGCTAATAGTAATATTGCCTATCATTTGACATTAACTAATACTAGATTCTTAAATACCCAGTAAATTTATTTAAAACTAAATTTTATAAATGGCTTTTAAATACCGTAACCTTTTTAATATTCCTTAAGTGAGTTCTGTTCTCTGTCTGATATTATTTTCTAGTACTTCAACCTGGTTTAGCATCATGGGATCTTGTAACAAATATAATGTTTACTTGTACAATTCTTTATAATTTATTCTAGTACTTACTGGTTACGTTATACTTAGACAGTAAGAATTCTGGCTCTGTCATTCTTGAGTCAATTCTTTGTTAAGCTTTACGGCAATAAACATTTATTTAGGTATTCAATTATTTAATAACAACCAAATTTTAATGCCTTACTATAGGTAATAACTTCAGGAATTATTAGCTACACTTGGTGTGAATGCGTGTGTGTGTGTGTATTGCTGCAGCTGGGGAGGCGACGGCAGACTGGCATAAAGCAACCACTTACCTCCGGCCGGCTCGACACACACCTACGCACACCATCACAACCGCAGCTACAGTGAGAGCAAGGCAGACTGTGACACACTGAGCGGCTCCGACATTACTGACTACAGGTACCAACAGTGACACGCGGAGGTTTCCTCCAGGATATGAAAGAAAAGACATACAGTCTGTATATATTGTACATAACTAAATATATAAACGAAAGTTATAACTTGAGCTATCTCACATTGATTTTACTTGTATAATTTTTTTAAAACAACCTATATACTTGTAATAATATAAAAACAACTACCAAACAAAAAAGTAAAAGTAACGAAAACCAAATCACTAGGGGTTACACACAGAAGATTACTGTTGCATGAGCGGTGGGCGGTGAGACACGGTGCCGCAGCAGACTTACCGTAGACTCTGGCTGAGGGTGTGGTTGAGGGATGAGAACAAAGAAATATACACCTGTACAAAACTCTTCTTTTCCACGCTTAAAATATTTGAAAGTAACAACTAGTTGGACTATTTTTAAACCAAAGTTTTAGCTACTTTTAAATTATGTTGCTGCCTAGTTGTCAATATCCAAAGAATTTTGTTGAGGGTTTACATCAACAACTCTGCAGGATGTTTCGATAGTCATATGTGGAGTCTTGTTGGCAATCCGTCTGTTGTTGTCTTCGTTGTAAATGAAGAATCATGAAGTTACACATTAGGACGAAACAATTAACATACTTTTACATTTGACATAACAAAAGACACTGAAATAAATAATTGTTCTTGTGAGTGTACTGTGTATGTTCGGATTAGCCGGACTCTAGTAGTAGTAGTGTATGCCATATTGTTTCTTTGCTGTGGACATATCAGACCATCACCTGCGTGGTTTGGAAGTCCGTTAAGCTGTCGGTCCTTATTTCCATTGGTCATCGGTATCAATCAAATCAAATCAAATCTCTTTATTCAAAAGTACAGAGTACATGAATGGTGTCATCGCATACATTAACTTACAGATTTCAAAAGACTTACTATAGCTTAAGTTATCTAAAAAGATATTTTAAGTAACTTACTAAAATTATTATATTATACAATTAGTCAAGGTAATTTTATATTAATCTAAATTATACATTCTGTTCAATAATAAAAATTATATTTTACATTCTGTAAAATAAAATAATGTATATAGTGTAAATATTTAATCTACGAAGCAATCTATCGACAGTAATGGGTTAAGATACAACATTAAGTATTCAATTAAATTAAGTATTCAATTTTAGTCAAAAAATTCATCAAATGAGTAAATTACTTTTGTTATAATAAGTGCTTTAAGCTTTCTTTTAAATATATTTAAATTAGGTTCTTCTTTCAAATTTGAAGGCAGATGGTTAAAATACTTTAAGCCAGCATATGTTGGTTTCTTTGCATACATTTGTAATCTATGACTGTTAAATGCCAAAAGTTGTCTGTATCTAGTGTTGTAACTGTGTGAGGTTCCTAATGCACAAACACTGTCTAAGTTATTTTTAAGGTGAATTATTATTTGATAAATGTAAAGCCCATGAACAGTAATGAACCCCAATGACTGAAAATATTCTTTTACAGAGTCTTGTGAACCCAATTTTAAAATTGCTCATTGTATGGCTTTCTTTTGTAGAATTAAAATTTTATTTAAATTATGGGCAGATGTAGCGCCATACAAACACAACCCAAAAAATATGAGATTCAATAAAAGCATAGTAAATTTGTTTTAATGTTTCAACACTACTTAATTTTACCATCTGCCTCAAAGCATAAAGCCAGAAGAAGAAACTTTTGACAAAACCCTATTGACGTGATCATTCCAACTTAATTGTTTATCAATGGTTAAACCCAGAAATTTCACACAGTTAACTTCTTCTACCATATCTTTATCCATACAAATGCTTAAACTATTGCTATTATCTCTTTTAGAACAGGAAAATTGAATGTACTTAGTTTTAACTGGATTAGGAAGCAAATTAATACTCTGCAAATACTGAGAAACTTGAGACAAATTTATAAATGAGTTAATTTCTATGTCAGATGCTGACTGTCCAACTATTTTAAGATTAAGGTCATCTGCATAAAGGCAAGCCTTATGTGGAATGTTAATAATTGACGGTAAACCAGTTAAGTAAACTAAAAACAACAGAGGACCTAAAATAGACCCTTGTGGTACACCATAGTTAATTACATTTGATTTAGAAACTGCTGAAGTTAAACAGTTGGACTCATTGACATAGGATATGTCAACATACTGTTCTCTACCAATTAGATAGGATTCAAACCATTTTAAACCATTTTTTGAACCCTATACTTGCTAGCTTATTTATTAAAGTGGGATGAGATACACTATCAAACGCTTTAGTCATGTCCATGAAAATGCCAACAACCATTTCTTTTGAGTCCATTGAATTTATGACAGATTCAATAAAGTCAATCCCAGCACTTACTACTGACTTTCCTTTCCTGAAACCAAATTGTTGGTCATCAAGAATGAGGTTATCCTCAAGATATTTAGAAAGTTGCGCATACATTACTGACTCATAAATTTTAAGGAAGGATATTAAAGATATTGGCCTATAATTGGCTATGTCTTTGGGATTTCCATTTTAAAATATGGTTTTACTTTTGAGATTTTAATTTTTTGGAAATATACCAGTAATGAAAGAGGAATTTATGACATGAAGCAATGGTTTAAGTAGATTTTTCGGGCTGACTTTATTATTGTAATTGGTATCTCATCCCATCCTGATGATAATTTGCTTTTAAGTTGCATTAAATTTTATCTAATTCCTCATAATTAATTTGTTTAGGAATAAATGACACTTTTAAAGCCTCTAACTCAGATCCATGGTAATTAAATTGAGATCTTTACAACTAACTTTAGGAACAACATTCTTTTCAACTACACTTGTAAAGAAATCATTAATATTTTGAGACACAACAGGGCTATTATGGTCATTTGCTAAAGTTTAATAATATTTTCCTTGCCCTATTTTTTTTGCCCACTTCTTTATTAATGATTTGCCAAGTGGTTTTACTTACATTATTTGAATTATTCACTAAGTTACCATAGTAATTGCTTTTAACCTCCTGTACTCTTTTATTATAATTTTGTTTCATGACATTCATAACTTGTTTACACTCAGGGTCCCTATTACATCTAACAAATTTACTAACAGGGCTAAATTATTCTTTATTTCAATTATTTCTTTTGACACAATTTAATTTATTAGTTAATAATCTACTCTTAACCTTTGGAAAACACAAATCAAAATAATATTAAAAATATTAAAGAATATCAAATTTGTCTTCTACCTTAGCATGGTACACATCAACCCAAAGCTCCTTTTCTAACATGTTATTAAACAGAGCTTGATTTTGTTCATTAAATGTCGTTTGAAAGTTACTACGTTGTTCTTTACTTTGTGAATTTTGTTTCTGGACAAGTTAGCAATTACCTGAGCATCATGGTCTGATAAGTTAGTAGCAAACCATACACATTTAAATAGTATTTATCTATGTTAGTAAGAAAATTGTCAATCCCACTACTTCTAATTATTACACCAGCGTTGGAAAATCAACCATAGCAGACATTTTATAAGAAGTTAAAATTTTGAAAATTTTAAATTAGACGGAGATGAAACAAGAACATCTATGTTTATATCGCCAGTGACAGCAAAATAAGTGTATTTTTTGTCAAGAACCTCTAAAGTGTATCTACTTGTCTAAAAATAAATTTGCAAAACACGGTAGTGGGGATCGATACACTCCTGCAAGAACAAGAGAAAACTGCAAAGCTTTACTTGTACTAAACAACATTCAAATATTTTCTTCTAGCAAGCTACTAATCTTTGGTAGATTAATGGGTTTACTTTAACATTCTCATTACTTGTTTTAGATAAATCATCCTCCACCCCATTGAACTATTTAGGGTATGTGAAATGACATTAAATGATGATATATTTAATCGCTCAATTTGGGATTCAGACATTTTATGCTCAGTTAAAACTACCAAGTCAGAGTTGTTATCTAATAGCTCTACAGTTAAGCGTGTCTATCCTTGAAGGCAAATGTTGTATATTGTGGTGTAAAATAGTTAGTACTTTATTGTTAATTGCACTGGGTTGATGTGTTGATTTTACAATTTTACAGAATACTATATCCTTGTCAAAGTGCTTAGTTTAAATCCTTACCTAAGAATGGTGTATTTTGATTGTTACTAGGACACAAAGTAGTAGAGTTGTCTGTCTGTAGGTGTGTTACTCTGCTTTGATAACTGCACATCACTGACACTGTTGGCCTGGGACTGCGAATGAGCTGGAGAGGGGAAGAGGCGGAAGTTGACAAGTTCGTCATGTCTGGGCCAGGTGATGCAGTGGGACTCGTGTTGCAGTTGGTCACAATTTCTGTTGAAAGCCCTTTGGATCTTTGGCTGGTGGTACTCCAAAATGGATTTCCCTGCGGAGCTTTCTCACAAAACCAGGTTGTGACAGTCCATTTCTAAGCACCTTGGGGAAACTTAATTTGATTGTGTGTGATAGTATTATATGTTAGCTCTCCCAGTTGAGTGGTGAAACTTTACCAAGTTGGTTATAAGCTGAGGGTATATATCAACTGCATCCCGAACACAACCATAGGTGAACATATGAGGTTTTCAAGATTTTTTGATTTGCAAAATGCTTTGTTAGCTGTTGGAATGCTTCGTCATAGATTTTGTTATATATGTACATAGTTTTCTTGATATGAAAATAATTTAGTTTGTTTACCTGTGAATTCAAGATTTAAAACAGCTGTTTGTTCAACTCAATTTAATGTTATTACAAATGTTTGTTATTATTAATAAAAACAAGTTACTTAAAAGGAATAAAGACTAGTGCAGTTCTTTTCTATTCTAAAAACAAAATAAACTTAAGAAATAAGGAATATCAATTCTTTCTATTTCAAAGTCATTTATTTATCTAAACAAATTGGTCCTTCGAGAAGATAAAAAATCAAACAATAGTTTCAATACGAAATATGGTCAACATCGAGCCGGATAAAATCAACTTGGAATCTACAGCCTAGAGAAGTATTATTTTTTAAAACAACTTTACAATGAAATTTGAAACTTTTAAAACCAAATGTAAACTTGTCACTTCAAGATTTCAAAAAATATTGGATCAAGTAAATAACCTAGACATTGCTAACAAAACCAATTTTGAACCTAACCAACTGTCAAAATTATCTAGTTTTCTCAATGAAGCAAATGAAAAGAAAGTTGACATTTTTTCAAATTTAGATTCTGTACTCGAAGAAGAAGATGCAGTCTTTGATGAAACAGAGTTAGATACAATAACAAGTACTATTTCTGATTTGTTTGTCGAAATTGAATCACTTTTACAACCACTTCTGGATAACCAAAACACAACTTCAAACAAAATTCTAACGACACTCAAAATTCCCTTTCAAATCACAACATTTCCTTTCCAACACAACATCTCAAGTCAGACTTCCCAAACTTCAATTGAAAACCTTTGATGGTAACATGTCACAATGGATATCATTCTTCAATCTGTTTGACACAACAGTAAACAAAACCCATCACTTTCAGACATTGAAAAGTTTCAATACTTGCTGTCCACTCTAAGTGGCGAACCCTAAATCTAATCAAATCTTTGCCCTTTACCAACGAAAATTATTCAATTGCATATGAAACCATCATCAAGCGCTATCACAACACCAGACTTCTGAAATCTCTTCATCTTAATTACATCATCGACATGAATGATTGTTCTACCATAAATTCAACAAACCTCAGAAACTTTATCTCTGGCTACAATGAGCACATGTCCGCTTTATCAGCTTTGAACTGTGCGACAAATGATGACAATCCATTTCTCATAACACTTTACTGAAAGTTTCCTAGCTTCATCAGGACTCGTTTCGAAACAAAGAGAAAATTCTCAAGAACTTCCAACTCCTAAAGAGTTTATAGCATTTTAGAAAACGAATGTGTTATCTCAGAAAACTCTGTCTTAACTCAAGACACTTTCAATCAAACAAAAGAGACTAAAAGCCCTAACAAGCCCATGAGAAAACCTCTCAACGCAAACCTTGTTCACAACAGCAATAATACTTATGAACCAGTTTGTACCTTTTTAGTAAGTCAGGACATACAATTTACAAGTGTAACGCAATTTCTAAAACTAAATACAAATGAAAGATTGCAAAGTATAAAATCTCGAGGATTTTGTAAACTGTTTAAAAGACCATAAAGGTGTTTGTATCAGCAAATATGTTTGTAACTTTTGTCAAAACGACACAACAGCCTTCTGCATCACAAACAAGAACCTACTGACAACACTTCTAATCAAAGTAACGTTAACTGTGTTCAAAACCAAGCTAGTTCTCAACCCAATGTTAACTCAATAACCAACTTGATGGTAATGGCCTCAAATATGATCAATCTCAACCAAGTAAATCATGTCAAAAGATACAATTTCAAGTAACATGTCCAAACATACTAGCCATACAACTTCAACTCAAAATAATGAGAACACCAGTTTTACAACTTTGCTTGCTACTGCTATGGTAAAGCTACGTTCTAAATGTGGAAAGAGATATTAGCTCGAGCTTTAATTGACTCTGGCAGTTCTTGTACAATAATTAATGAACATCTTGCAAATCTTTTGAACGTTGAAAGAAAATCTCTAACGGGTATGTAGTGTTAATGGTATATCATCTGTTGAGATACAAACTAAAGGCCAGTGTATACTAAACATCCAGAGTTCAAACGGAGAAACAGTTGCTAATAACCATCCTGTACTGATCTTAAACAAAATCACTTCTAATTTACCTCACACAGATGTTAGTCGTGACATTCTGAAAAAGGTTGCTAACTTCAAACTAGCTGATCCTACATTTCATAAATCTGGACAAATCCAAATGCTTATAGGAGCAGATCTTTTATGGAAATCATGAAAGAAAACAAGTTCAGTCTAGGTAAAGACATGCCATTTTACTGGATACTACATTAGGTTTCATTATCATGGGTCAACTTCCTACCTTCAATCAATCACAAAATAAATTGTCAAGCAATTCAATGACTACCTTTTTAGCAATACATGAAGAATTCATAAACTCATGACAAAGTTCTGGGAAACTGAACAACCCCTTCAGCTAAATGTGAAAATCCTGAAAATATGGAATGTGAAGCTCATTTACAAAAACATGTGTCCGTAATGACAACGGAAAGTACACAGTAAGTTTGCCGTTCAAAACTGACCCTTGTAATCAGTTAGGCCAATCTTCAGAAATAGCGAAAAAACGTTTCTTTTCACTAGAGAGAAAACTTCAAAATCAACCAGAATACCAAAAGCTTTATTCTGAATTTATGAAAGATTACCTTGAATCAGGACATATGAAATTGTTTGATTTGAATGTAAACAACCGCCTTGTTTTGCCTGAGACAAACTATTTCATTCCACATCATGGAGTGTTTAAAGAAAACAGCTCAACTACAAAGTTACGGGTTGTATTTGACGCGAGTTCAACTACAACTTCTGGAAAATCTCTAAACGATCTTTTACACGCAGGTCCAAAACTGCATAATGACATCGCTTCCATTTTGATGAATTTCAGACGATATGAGTTTGTTTTACAACGGATATAAAGCAGATGTTCAGGTCTATCGACTTAAACCCTGAAGATCATAAATATCAAATGATTTACTGGCGACCCACTCAACCACTATCGATCTATCAACTACAAACAGTCACTTATGGGATGAAATCAAGTCCTTTTCTTGCAAACCGAACAATTATAAAACTAATTGAAGATGAGGGAAAGAATTATCCTCTCGCAACAGCAGCCCTCAAAGCCAAATATATGTAGATGACATTATTCTTGGTGCAGATACTTTGCAGGAAACTCTTCTTTTACAAAATGAAGTAAATGATCTTTTCAAACAAGGAGGATTTCTTTTCGGAAATGGACATCAAACCATGAGTTTACTTGAAAATATACCTAAAGAATTTCATGAAACTCCAGTCTATTTTAGAACACCTGAACAACCTTTAGTATCAGTATTAGGTCTTCATTGGCTCCCAAAACAAGATTGTTTTCATATCGTATTAAAATATCTGATGATAAAACTGTACAAAAGATCAGTTCTACACAGTATTGCTTCTATATATGATCCTTGTGGATTTTAGCCCCTAGTGTTTTTTTGCCAAGGAGTTTATGCAACAACTTTGGTTAGCTGGAATCAATTGGGATTCACCTTTACCTGATGAGCTGACTGACAAGTGGACAACTTTTCTTCAAGATTTGCCCAATTTAGAAAAAATACTCTATGATCGTTCATTATGTATATCAGATGCAACTAACATACAACTTCATGGATTTTCTGACAGCAGTCCAAAAGGAATGGCAGCCAGTGTCTATGTCAGGACTGTTGATTCAAAAGGAAAAGTTCAAGTAAGATTGATAATAGCAAAAACAAGAGTCGCTCCTCTGAAACACACATCACTACCGCGACTTGAATTATGTGCTGCTTACCTGCTTTCAGATCTGTTAGATTTCTGTTTAAACCACCTCAAAGAACAAGTCAACATAGTATCAGTGACTGCTTGGAGTGATTCTGCAGTAACACTGTCATGGATAAAGACTCCTTCTTACCTTCTTAAAACATATGTAGCAAATCGAGTCTCTCACATACAAGAAACAATATCACCTGATCTTTGGAGACATATACCCTCTGAACATAACCCGATTGATTGTGCCACTCGAGGACTTTATCCATCAGAACTTTTAACTAACCAATCGTGGTACAGAGGCCCATCATGGCTATATGAAGATGCAGAGCAATGGCCTAAATCTACTGTCACACTAAAGCAAGATAAGGTCCCTGAACTGAAAACTAAATCGATAAACTCTTGCACTGTGTCAGACAAACCTGATGGTTGCGATGATCTACTAAACAAATTCTCATCTTGGACAAAATTAACAAGAGTAGTAGCATATATGAATCGTTTTTTGGGTAAAATAAAAAATGAAAATAAAATAACAGGATATTTAACAACTGATGAACTTAAACGTGCAGAGAAGAACATTATATCATTGGTTCAACAGACAAGTTTCTCTGATGACATTAGCAATTTGAAAAAAGGAAAACCATGCAGTCAGAAGTTGCTACGATTATCTGCATTCCTCAATGAAGATGGACTGTTAAGAGTTGGAGGAAGATTAAAGCATGCGTCTTTGCACTATGACAAGAAATACCCTTTGATTTTACCAAAGAAACACCATATCACCAACTTAATCATTCAATACTATCATTTGAAGCATCTCCATGCAGGCGCCCATCTTCTACAAGGGATTATAACAGACAGATTTTGGATTTTATCGGCAAGATCTGCAATACGTTCCCAAGTGTTCAAATGTGTAACATGTTATCGTTACAACCCGAAATTCATGACTCCTAAAATGGGCAATTTGCCTGAAGCTCGTGTAACTCCTTCACCACCTTTCAAAAAAACTGGATGTGACTATGCTGGGCCATTCTCTATAAAAGTACATACCTTAAGAAGAGCCCAGATGATCAAAGCTTATCTTTGTTTGTTTGTTTGTTTTACAACCAAAGCAATTCATATTGAAGTCACAACAGATCTAACTACCAATGGATTCTTGGCAGCTTTAACACGATTTGTAAGCCGAAGAGGTTTAGCTTCTGACATATATCTGGACAATGCAACCAATTTTGTTGGCGCTTCAAACTTATTAAAACGAACAATGAAAGAATTTTTCAACAAAGAAGAATTGAGAAACCTTCTTTCACAGTACACCTTGGAAAATTCTGTGAAATTTCACTTCATTCCACCTACAGCTAGCCACATGGGTGGACTCTGGGAAAGATCTGTAAGAAGCATCAAAAGCCACCTATATAAGGTCATTGGACAACATATTTTGACATTAGAAGAATTTCAAACATTGGCTACAAGAATCGAAGCAATTCTTAACTCAAGACCACTATCACCTGTGACCAGTGATCCCAATGAGTTGGACATTCTTACGCCTGGCCATTTCCTTATTGGCCGACCAATGATTGCACTACCAGAAGCCGAAGGGAAAGATGTACCTATGAATAATTTACAGCGATGGCAACGAATACAATTCATGACTCAACATATTTGGAATAGATGGCACAAAGAAGTTTTGCATCAACTACAACAGCGATCAAAATGGACCAAAGACCAACCAAACGTCAAAGTGGGAGACATTGTACTAGTTCATGAATCTAACGTACCTCCTCAAATGTGGTGCTTGGGTCGAATTTTGGAAACAATTGAAGGAGCAGATGGATGCGTACGAGTGGTCCGTTTGAAGACGATGTCTGGAATTCTTACAAGACCAGTCGTCAAAATATCGCCTCTTCCCCACTGCATTCAGTGAATCTCCCATGATTCACAGGGGCGGGAATGTTATATATGTACATAGTTTTCTTGATATGAAAATAATTTAGTTTGTTTTATAGCAATTCAAGATTTAAAACACTGTTTGTTCAACTCAATTTGATTGTATTGCAAATGTTTGTTATTATTAATAAAAACAAGTTGCCAAAAAGGAATAAGGAACTAGTGCAGTTCTTTTCTATTCACAAAACTAAATAAACTTAGAAATAAGAATATCAATTCTTTCTATTTCAAGTCATTTATTTGTCTAAACAAAATTTGGTCCTTGAGAAGTTAAAATCAAACAATAGTTTCAATACAGTAGATTTCTTTCTTTGGTTTTGGAAGTATTCAGGCTTAGTTACCAAGCTGTAAATTGTGGCACCGTCTTTTACTGATTGACACGTCAATCTGCTGTCAACAAAGTCTGAAGATTTCGGTCTGTTGAAAGAAGTTCTAAAACAACAGCTACACCAGCTCATATTTCTGTCTTTGCCAATATCAGCCGATATAGTGTGTGCAAAAGCCACTTGTGAATCTTGCTTGCAGCTCAATAACTTTTCTCATATCTTCTTCACGACTTTAATACATCCTTCTTCCATCAACATTTCTTCCTTAACAGTTTTCTGTGGATTGTAAAAAATTATTTCTTTGACCATGCTAGCCACCTTTCTCTTTCCTGCTGTGTTTATATGCAGGCCATGTTTGTTATGCAGTTTGCGACAAAGATCACCAAGTGGTAGGAAGGATGCATGCTCGGTGTTATTCACAAGTTCCTCCAACGCCATGTTAACATAGCTCACTTGATTGCTCAGCCCAGGCAAATGGTGTTTGTATGGCAATCCTGCTACGATGACGTTTGTGTGCTCAGTTGATTTCATTGCTCTCTTAAAAGTTTCCATCAACTGCTTTTCCCCCTTGAAAAGATTGTCATTCGAACCACCTATGATGATGACCCAGTCCTTCTTAGTTAACAATTTAGTTGCACATTTTAGATTACTTGTTACATCGACAGGGTGGCGTTTGGTTTAAAAGTACTAATTATTTTTGTTGTCCTATCAGGCCAGATTTCTGCCAAGTCGCGAGGCAAGATTTCTACCATGACTGTCTGCTAAGATAACAATATTACTTTTCAATTTTTTGTATTGCACCAGCGCATTTCTTAGTACTAGTAGTAACTTTCAGGGGTTTGTTTTTAATTTTTTTCTTCAAAATTTCTGTGAATTTTTCTTTGGAAATAAGATTGATAGATGTAGGCTCTGCTTTGTCTGATTCTTCTTCTAGCTGAGAGAGAATACTAAAACGATTGTTCAATACTACATAGTCTTTACTATTTATCTGTTTATTTGTGCAATTAGTTGAAGCATTATTCGTATTTTCCAGAAGTAAATCTTCACAAGCCAACCTCATTTCCATGTTTTCATTTTTTAGCTTTTTATTTTCTGAGTACAACTTTTCAAAATCTGATTGTAGGATCTTTTCTATTTCATTTAGGTTAGATTGGTTGTCCTGACAGTTCTGCATTAATTCTTGTATAACCTTATTTTTTTCCTGGAGTTCTTTGACTAGACTTTCATCAGGAAGAGGACAGGGAGATATGGTTTCCATCAGCTGAACATTTTCTTTTAATAAATTATTCATTTTCCTTTTAAGGTCATAACTTGAATTTTGTATTCCTTACAATCACTGCAGCTTTCCTTTTTATTTTGATTATTTTCTGTGGTATGAACAATTTCAACCCCATAGAGTTTTTTAGACTAGTTATCTCCATTTCCTTTGTATGTAGTTGTTGTTCTAGACTAAACTTTTCTTTTTTTAAGTTGTTGATTTCTTCTTCGTACCTTGAGAAGCTTTCATCAGCTTCTTTTTGTAAGTGTAAGGGTTATTAATTAATGACCCATTCTAAGAAAGAGCCTTTAGTTTGTAACAAGACTACACCTCATAACTCATTACTACCACTCATCACACTCATCCTTCACCACATATTTGCCTTAATATACCCTCATGAGAGTGGTCGGCATCTCAAATAGTGATATACAATTTCCAACAACCACACTGCAATTAAAAATGCATTTAAATTTGCTCTCAGACTGGTCAACCAAACCAAATCATTTGTACGATTAGAATTGTCATCATAAAATACCCTCATGAGAGTGGTCTACATCTCAAATAGTGATTTAGTGACACTTAATCTTGAATGCAGATGTGAATAGCTGCAGATGTCAGCTGACTGTGACTGTTGACTGTGTCTAGGAACGCTGAGAACTTGCGCCTGTGCTCGGAGAGCAGTACAAGTGGAACAAGCACAACATCAGGAGACCATTCACAGCAGCGCTCTCACTTCAGGTCTGAGTAGTCAGTTGTGCTCTCAATATATATTGTATACAGGGTGTCACATGTCCATGACGGACGCAGGACAGACTTGCCACAAGGGAGTCTAGGGAAGCCCACAGTACACATCATAATTTTAACAATAATATACAATCTACAACGGGGTGTCCAGCATACGGGAAAACCGGGAACTATACAAGAATTTTCTATATACTGGAATTTATGCAGGATTTTTGTCCCAAAAACAGGAAATTTTGCAAAAGGGCTCGCATGAAAAAGGTGATTGTGTCACGGACGAGTCTAGATACCGTTGGGAACGGTATAAATCTTGATTTTGTCGCAGGCTCTAGTGGGAGTCAAGAATGATAATTAGAGAAAAAGTATCGCCGCAAACGATGTCGAAGTCGTTATTTCGCCGCAGGCGCTAGCGGGAGTCAAAATATCGTCGTGAACGGTAACAAAAGTCGTGATTTTGTCGCAGGCATTGGCGGGAATCAAGATATCTAAACTGTTTAAACTATAGTCCTACAAGGGGTCAAAATTGTTTGGATAATGTGTTTATAAACGATTTTAAACGTGTTAACACTTGTAAGATACTAGATTTCCCATACTCAGACCATAATGGTGATTTAGTTGAGTTAAAAAAAGAAACAGTCTCTGTAAAGCCTCATAACACAGACTTTGGTAAAAATTATGTTTCCTAACTCAGAACTGGAGAACTTTAATTGGGAGCTTGTTGCTATTGACTGGGATGGTATCATCTTACAATATGGTCACCTTGGTTCAGATACATTTTTCCAGCTTATTTTTTCAAAAATAATAAATGTCCTAAATAATTTTTAAACTTTGAAAATAATAAAAAGCGTTGTGAAGACATCGTTGTGAACGATAACGAAAGTTGTGATTTCGTAGTGGAAGCTAGCGGGAGTTGAGAGATCGTCGCGAACGATAACGTAAGCCGTTTGTGGCAAACGCTTGAAAAAGCCGTGGTTTCAACAAAATAGCCGAAATGGGCGGGAGTAACTATGTTTATATTAAGTTAGCTTAATACAGGAAATCAGCAAAATTTATACAGGATTTTTTTTCCTGAACCGTCGACACACTGTAAAAGCTTGGGGATGAAATCATTATGAATTTATACAAATTTAACATGAGTTCTAGTTTTCTTATAAACTTATAACCCTACTAAACAGTACATGATTAGCATAAAATTTGTAAAACATAATAATTATATATTTTACTTTCAATGTATTTTTTTTCTGTTAATATGCTCAGAAATTTTATGTTACAATGTGGTTAAGATCTAGCGTCAGAAGGTTTCCGTTTGCACCAGAGGAAACTGTCCGTGAACGTAACCCTAGGCTACATAGAACAACTCCCATCTGGTGTGTCACACGGCTTAAGCTGATCTTTTGGTTTCTGAAATTTGGGCAACTCGTACATGTGTAGGATTTTACACGTTGTGTACTTTTTGTTCACTCAAAAATGTAGGAAACATCTCTAATAATGTTTTAACCTAAGGAATTGTGCCATCGTCAACAACTTTGTATATGATTATACTAAAGATACTCTCGTATGTTGACTTTGACCGAGTATGGTTATGTTGCAGTGAGAAGTTGATGCAGACTTTGAGTCCAATTCCAAGCACAGGCTCCATTGCCACCATCAAATCCCACAGGAAGATAAGTGTGGCTTCCTCTCAAGGTGAGATCTCAGTGGAGCGGTAAAACAAAATACCCGATAATTCAACTAGTTTTGAACCAAAGGGGTGTCGAACTTTCGAAATGTCATACTAAATCATTATTTGAGATGCCTACCACTCTCATGAGGGTATTTTAAGGCAAATATGTGGTGAAGGATGAGTGTGATGAGTGGTAGTAATGAGTTATGAGGTGTAGTCTAGTTACACACTAAGGCAGACTTTTCCTTAGAATGGGTCACTGAAGGAGTGTCGAACTTTCAAAATGTCATACTATTTAGTATGCTATCAAAAAGGAATAGTAAGGAGAGCAGGCTCACCTCGATAAAGTAGAAACGCAAAGGAGAACACAGTTTGTCAAATTTTAAGCCCTACTAGAATCTTTGTCAAGACATAAAGAGAACATTTCTTTTTTTGTATTGACAAAGCTCCTAGTTGGGCTGAAAATTTGAAATCCTATGTCCTGGTTTGTGTTTTTACTCTATCCTTTCTATTCTTTTTTGATAGCATATCCTGGCCTATTGCCCTGTAATCTAAATCTATACCATCCAATAAGACATAAGATGTTTATTGCCGTTGATCACAGTATACATGAAATAGGTATTGTCAATCATAATTACAGTACATAATACACTTTTGTTACTTACAAAATTTGCTAAACTAAGTACATCATTCTTAAAAAAAAGAGAGAGAAAAAAGACATGTTTACGTTACTTTAAAACAATTACATATTAAAATCAAATCAGCTTTGAAAGATTTTGACTTATACAGTAATAGTTGCCATGGCAAGTCTAAATCTAAAAAGATAATATTTACTAGTACTATTAAGTCTAAAGATAAAAAAATTGAATTTAAAACTGGATGTTTACATTAGTCACCATAAACTCGTTAATAAAATAAAAAGGATTATCTGCAAGCCAGTTATACAATTTACTTTTCAAGTTACTCATAAAAGTAGTGCGGGCTTCATCTGGGAGCTTATTAAAAGATTTTATACAGTTCAAGAACTACCCGTACACTACACCGATGAATCTGGCTAATTATTCAAGGTTTTGACAGTGGTAAAGAGGACATATAATTGTGTGAAGTGCGGTTGCGGGAGTTGGAGTGGTTCTAGGTGATTGCTAACATGTGATTACGGGTTGGATTGACAATACAGCAAAACTTTACATGGTGCAAAACATTGATTGTGGTTCAACAGTAAACAAATGTGCAACCAGTATAACATTGCTGCGCATTGGTGTCACGGTCATATACGAAAGTAAGACAACAACATAAGCGCCATGACACATGAGCGCCATCGTGTCAAGAGCGCTGCTGACCACTCAGTAGCGTTTTAAAACCGTGGAACCGAGGCTACAATAAGACTATGTACCTATACGTGGTAGCAACTGACCGCACAGTGTTAAAATACATGAGAACTAATGACTAGATTCCTGTTGCACCGCTCATTTTTAGTTGTTTACGTCTTTATATACCTTATTATTCATAAATTTTGAGTTTTTGTGGATTAACCGTAATTTTGCTTACCCGGGAAGCCTCAACCCGACTTCATCGTGATTAATCGGGAGTTGACTGTACTTGTGAGAGCAGCAGACGTTCTTACCAGTTGATTATGCCTGTCACTTTTGTGTCCTCTTGTACAGTATTTGAAAGCGATATAAACCAAATTTACGTTTAACTGGATTCCTTAATGCTTCATTTTTATTTTTGTAAAAACTTCTAGCCGAATATAATTGTCTTGACAATTTTGTCAAATGTAATTTGAAATGTTTCTTGCTAGGCACACAGATGAGTCCGCAAGACATGGTGGGTCTAGCTGCCTTGCGTAACTTGCACCGTGGCCGACGCCCCACATTCTTCGGCTCAGCGCCCACCAATCTGTCACCCCTCTCGCCCATTGAACTCATCGCTTTCCAAGACTGGAAACAGATGTCCCCTCTAGTGCGGCCAAGGCACTCAGATCACCATAATCTGTAAGTTTCTGCAAACTCTGTTACATTTCAAGTCTACTACAATTTACCTTGTGTACCGTATCCAAGTCGCTCTTTCATCATAATTTAGGCTCAAAAGCAAGAATCCAGTCCGGTTTACACTTGCACATACAATGAAAGCACTCAATTAGCTTTAATAGCAGTCAAAACTCTTCAATACCAGTGGCGGCTTGTCAGCAAAAGCAAACCACCTCAGGTAAAAAGGAAAATAAAACTAATATTATTTGGAAAAGAAGTAAAGAATGCTTTAATTAAGGTACTAAAATATCTAAGTGTAACAGGTGCACTCAAGCGTGCCAAGCCTCAAGGTAAGCTTAGATCAGCTCGACCTGTGCACTTCTATTGTGGGTGGGCTTTGCTGTTCATGGTTCACAGTCATGAGAGAGGCCCGGCCAGTGTCCGCTGTCTGATGCTAGAGGGAGGCAAGGCAATGACCTAGTTGAGGTTACGTTTGATGTCTGAGTGCTGGGTTGCAGCTTGTGGCTCCGATATTGTTGAGTATATGTTGATGTTGATTGCAGAGAGCCACAATTTGAGGTGAGTGGTGTGAACTGTCTACTGCTGGCAGAGACGAGCTTGGGTCAGACTCTTCACTACGAGAGCAGTCGTAGCTGCATAGCTCCTCCTCCTGAGGACTCTCTAGGTATCTTAGTGTAACCACTCTTTAAGTGTTTCCTTTATCAATTTCTTTTAATTAGCCTGCTCTCCTTTTGTTAGTATATCCTGGCCTGGTGTACTTGTTCTTAAATCCAACTAAACTACTAAACTTAAATAAACTAGAGCTATGCAGGATCCCGGATTTCCGGCACCAGGAGGGGATTGAGATCATTTCCCGATCCCCTCCCCTTAGTACCAAAATTTCGGGACGGGAAGTAAAAACTGCTGGTGTTTTTGTCGTGAGTGTGTACTTCTGGTGAAGATAAAATAAGGAACTAGTGGGGCCGAACAGTTTTAAGTAAACAATGTCTCTTTCCCTTACTTCCGTGCTGAGTGCATTTTCAATGGAGGCCGGCAGCCATTGTCAGGTTGGCTTATCTCAGACAGAACCAAACATCCGTTTTGTACTTGAACTAGATCCTTCTAGCTTGCAATATTGTTTTTTAATTTTCTAAAACCTTTGCAATTTACTGTAATTCAAAAGTAGTACAAAAACTCTAAAGGCATTATTTGGATCTAGTACAAGTACAAAATGGATGTTTGTTTCTGTCTGAGATCAGCCAACCTGACAATGGCTGCCGGCCTCCATTGAAAATGCACTCAGCAATAGGAAAGAGGGATTGTTTACTTAAAACTGTTCGTTAGTTCCTTATTTTATCTTCACCAGTACACACTCACACAAAAACACCACAGTTTTACTTCCGATCCGAATTTTGGTTCTAGGGGGGGATCGGGAAATGATCTCGAACCCGTCCCGGTACAGGGATCTCACACGGCTCTAAAAAATGCTTAAAATGTGTTCAAGTGATCCATATTAGTTCTGATTTAATGTTTCCGGCACTGGTTCTTACCATGCTGACGGCATGATCTCTAAAGGAAGTTGGATAATGATGTGAGTGAGTTGTGTATGACCAGTGAGTGAGTTATCAGTTGCCTGGCTGTTGACACAGATGAGGAGAACACTGGACCGTGCTACCAAGGCATCTGTCTACCACAACACTTGATCTCACTGTTTCCTGTAGAACAAGTCTCACTGAAAGCTGAACATCAAAATATGGACAACAATTCAACCACAGGTAACCGCCCCCCTCACACGTTATCTGTACTGACATAGATTCCAACTGTTGGAGATACTGTAGACCGGTAGATAATGTAGACCAGTAGATACTGTAGACTGTTAGATGGACAAATCTTTGCTTTGCTTAAATATAGTTAAGTTAAATATAAATTACTGATTTTCCAAATGTAAAGAATTTTAGCACTTGCAAAAATTACTCTGATAATCATTGAAGACGAGTGGTAAAGATAACTTTTCTAATAATGTAACTTTGGTCAATTTTACAAAACAAATATTACCAATAAATCAGTAAAATTATGTTACATTTAGGTAAATTAATTTCAAAGGCCAAGACTAATGGTGGAGTCAACTATGACTTTTATACAGTAAACGATTTCCTGCAAACCAAAAGTTCTCAAAATAAAATCCTAGCATAGATTAGCTTATTTTTATTTATATTATACAACACTGGGTAGCTACACCCCTTCTTTTTATACAATTAAAACTACACAAATAATGTACCTATTTAAAGTATTTCACTGTTCATAACATGAAGCGATACTGATATTTCATATTTCACACCGTACTGATGTCTTGTGTTGTGTCGGTGTGCAGGTATGGACATCAGTTCCTGTGACTCAGAGACAGACACTGCTCCGGAGGCTGAAGGTGGAGGTGGAGGAAGCCCCGTCAAGCCCCGCCCAAGCGTAGGCATGATCGCGCCACATGTCTGCTGTGTGCTGTGTCTAGAGTGAGTACGCAGCGTGCATGCGCTGGCGCAAGATATCAGCCAGCTCACAACACCGCACGCGGACAGGTACCACACAACTCTCTGCTTACATTTAACTGTTCAGTTTGACAAATATTCTTAACCTGTTGAATAGGGAGTTCTGCATTATGCCGTGCTGCATAAAGAGTGAGCTCTATACTTCTTTCAGTTAATTAATAAATATATACATGTTAATTGTAGACACTACCCTGCTCTTATACAGGGTTGTCAGCGACCAGGAAAATCGGGAATTATAGGTATTATGTATAATAAAATGTTACAAGATTTAGAACATATAGTTGTTTTGTATTTAAACTATTTTCTTAACAAACAATGTAAACAAAACAATGGTATTAATAATGTATCCATATGATAATAAATATTAAAATAATAAAATTATTAGATTCCACAGAATCAACATATATATATAAATTGGATACAACAGTTCTCTGCCACTTATTTATTTTGTCCACACTGGCACGCACTGACTGGTTTCTTCACCCTGTTTGATCGGCGGAGAGTTGGTAGGACGCCACCTTGTCCGGCTGGTTCCATAGTAGGTTCAGGGTGATGATCAATTGTTTCAGGTTGTGGTGGCTGCTTATCATTTCTGATACTTTGTTCAGAACTTTCCAGGTTGGTTTGCTCTGCATGATTTTCTTCACCTGGTCCTGTTATATCTTCATTTGACGTCATTTGTGTTTCTATAGAAGTACAAGTAGGTTGGACAACTGGAGTACTTAGTGTGGGTGGTCTGTCTGGTTGATTTATAAATGAATCCGGATTTTTATAGCCATATCGAGTTGAACTATGTGTTCTTCCCTGTGTATTTAGTACCTCAGTCTTTCTTAGCTGATCTATGTGTCGTTTGGTTGTTTGTCCATTGTCTAAATCAATCAGGTAATGAAGTTTACCCAGCCGTCTGACAACTTTACCCAGTTTCCACTTGGGGAAACCAATGTAGTTTCTTGCTTGAACCCTGTCCCCAATGTTCAGTGTCCTCACTTTCATACCTTGCTCTTGAGTTTGATTTTTACAGTAAAATGTAGGATTTATCAGGTGTAATTTTGTTCGAAGCTCTCGGTTCATGTACAGTTGTGCTGGAGAATCTTTGCTGGCAAGGGGTGTTGTCCGATACTTGAATAAAAAAATATTTAATTTTTCTCTGAGGGTGCCTTTGTCTTTGGCCATTGCTTTCAATTTCTGTTTCAAATTTTGAACTGATCGCTCAGCAAGTCCGTTTGTTGCAGGGTAATATGGCGCACAAAATCTTTGTTCAATACCATTACCTTTGCAGAAATTAATAAACTCTTGTGATTTGAATATTGTTGCATTGTCTGATACAATAGTAAAAGGCAATCCATGTCTTGTAAACATATCTTCCAATGTTTGTACTGTAGATGTAGAAGTAGGAGCTCTACTAGACATAGTAACTTCTAGCCATTTACTTTTGGCGTCAATTACAACAAAGAAATATTGACTCTTGAAAGGACCAGCATAATCAATGTGAATCCTCTGCCAGTTTTGATCCGGTTCTTCCCAGTGATGCTGTGGTGCCTTGACTGGATTGTTCTTAACTTCAGCACAGCTTCTGCATGATTTTACTAAGTTCTCGATAGCACCGTCAATGCCTGGCCAATAGCAGAGGGATCTGGCGAGTGTTTTCATTTTCACAATACCAATGTGTGAAAGTGTAGTTCTTTTAAAATTGCTGGTCTCAGTTTTGAAGGAATATAAACCCTTGTACCTCTCATTATAATGCCTGTATGGAGGGTTAATTCAGCATTTTTAAGTGTTCCATTTTGTAGTTTGTTCTTTATTTCACTTAGCTCAATGTCTTTCTCGGTTTCGAATCTGATTAAATCTGCAGTAATAAGAGAAGTGTCTGAAATTGTGTTGATAGTTAGCTGATTCATATGATAAGACTCTTCACAACGATTAACATACTTTACATCTATCGCAAGTGGATTTCGTGAAAAGTAGTCGACGTTTTGGTGATCTTTAGATGGACGTTGTTTTATTTCATAATCAAATCCTCTTAAAAATTGAGCATATCTCAGTAATCTATGAGCTGACATGATAGGCATTGGTTTTTGTGGATTGAAAATTTGTTCTAATGGTTTGTTATCAACAATAAGTTGGAATCTACGACCATATAAATATTGGTAAAATCTCTTGATGCCCCAAAAAACAGCAGTTGCCTCTCTATCCAGTTGACTGTATGCTGATTCACTTTTAGTGAGTGATCGTGAACTAAATGCTATCGGTTTTTCCTCACCATTTATTGTGTGGGACAAAATAGCTGATAAGCCATATGGACTGGCATCTGTAGCTATTTTTATTGGTAAGTCTGGATTGAAAGGAGTTAACACTCTGTCACTTGTAATTTCACGTTTAATTTCTTCAAATGCTGATTGGCATGGTTCACTCCAATGAAATTTTACGTCTTTTCGTAAAAGCCTTGTCAAAGGGTGAATGATTGCAGATGCATTTGGTATGAATTTTGCATAGTATAAGGCTAATCCTAAAAGGATTTTACTTCGTTGACATTTCTGGAGGACTGGCTCTGAGAACTGCATCAATTTTATCAGAACATTTTGCTAGTCCACGAGCACTGATTGTATGTCCTAAATAAGTGATTTCAGTCTGGAAAAATTTGCATTTGGATTTATTAACATGCAAACCATACTTTCTTAGCGTTTGAAGGCACTTTTCTAATCTTTGGTAACATTGATCAAAAGAAATTACCTTGGATGAGAAAGTCGTCAAAGTAGCGATAGTACCTTCTAATTGATTTATAATCTGATCAATAATTTTGTGGAATTCCTTGGGTCGTTGGTGATGCCCATGAAAAGTCGCTTTGTTTATATGTACCAAATGGGGTGGATATTGCAGCATAGTACTGACTTTCCTCACTGAGTTGAACATGTAAGTAAGCTTTGTGTAGGTCAAGAACACAATAGTATCTTCCTCCATTGAGTTTATTAAACAAGTCTTCAATCCTAGGAATAGGGTAATGAGTATCTTGAAGTTGGGGATTTAGCGTGATTTTGTAGTCTGCACAAAGTCTTACGGATTGGTCTGGCTTAGGAACAATTACTAAAGGGGTGCCCCAGTCTGAATGATCGACCTTTTCTAATACGTCTTGATTAACTAAAGTGTCAATTTCATTTTGGTCTTTTCCATTAGCTGCGTAAGAATTGGTCTTGGTTTCATAAAATGGGTGCTGCATTTTCTTTGAGTTTTAGAGTACATTTCAAGTTTGGAATCAATCCTACACTGGGTTCAAAACGTCTTTGTATTTTTCAAAAATTACTTGTTTGGCTGATTCAAATGTGTCAGATGTTTCGTGAATTTCTCCTTTTACCTTATTAACGTTTTCTAAATTGATTTTCAGCCTTCTGATCCATTCTCTACCAAGAAGAGAAGAGTAGTTTTCTTTTACTACATACAAATTACCACTTGTTTTCACATTTCCATATGCTATTGGCACCAAGCTACTCCCAAAGGTCTGAATATGTTATTTGTGTATGTTCGAATTGGATGTTAGAGGGTTTTATATCTGCATCAATGTCTAGTTTTTGTAATCAGCAAGAGATATTATACTAACTCTGCTTCGGAATCAACTTCAATTGTTGTCTACTTTTTCCTACTTTAATTGTAGCAATGAAAGTCATCATAATGGCTTCCTTCTTGATTTGAGTGTATTGGAATTATTTGTTTGCAGTTGTATTCAAACTCACTATCTTCAGTATCCGTGTTATTGTCCTTATACAACTTGTTTACTGGTTTATTGTAGTGCTTTGAAAGACAAACCTTTTCTAGGTGTCCAGTCTTGTCACATGCTTTGCAATGTAGATTATTTTTGGATCTACATTCTCTTGATCTGTGATTGTCTTTACCACAACAGAGGCATACATTGTCAAGCCAACTCTTCAATTAAGTTGCGTTTCTTTGATTTGAATTTCGAGTGTGCAACTTGTTTTCTGAGTTTTTGATTGATTTTCTTGGTTTAGAAATGTTGTAAAGTCCTTCATCTATATGTTGGTCACTGTGCGTAGGCCTATAGATTTTATATTTATTTTTGGCTGTTTCAATCGCTAATGCAATTTCAACTGCTTTTAATGTAATGTCATCTCCTTGTTGAAGTATTTGTTCTCTGATGTCGGTGTCTATTATTCCTCGAATAAACTGGGCTTGAATGATGTTACTTAAAGGTTTTCCACATTCTTGATTTTCGCAGTTCAGGCATTTTGAACTCACCGCTAGCTCTTTTAGAGCGCAATGTATTGTGAAATGGTTTCTCCATGAAGTTGTTGTCGAGATAAGAATTTGTGTCTTTCAGTGTGTACATTTGATCTAGGACACAACTGTTTCTCCAAAAGAGTTATGAGACTATCATAGTCCTTGTCTGATGGTAATTCAGGAGCAGTGAGGCTAGATAACAAACTGTAGTATTTAGCTCCCAGTGCATTAACAAGTACCCTTGACTTGACTTGCTTTGTTTCGTTTGAATTACCTTTCAAGTCTTTAAGTTCAAAAAAATTTTCTAAACGTTCTTTGTAGGACTTGAAGGTTTCTATATTTTCATCAAAACTTCCAAATGATAAGGCAGAGTTGTCAATACTTCTTACCTTGATGTTTTCTTGTGTAACAGCCTTCTGTGCAGTTATATGCTGTATCAGAAAAGTGATGTTTTCATTTTGTTTTAATAATGTTTCCATTATTGTTCTAGTATAGTTATCTTTCTCTGTAGGTTCCATAACTATAAAATAAGTTTATCCTCGTCGCCAAATTATTATGTATAATAAAATGTTACAAGATTTAGAACATATAGTTGTTTTGTATTTAAACTATTTTCTTAACAAACAATGTAAACAAAACAATGGTATTAATAATGTATCCATATGATAATAAATATTAAAATAATAAAATTATTAGATTCCACAGAATCAACATATATATATAAATTGGATACAACAATAGGTGAATTTTGCCCACTATAAAAAACCAGGAAATCTGTGGCGACATTAACATTTCTGGAAATTTTCCAGGAATTTCATTGTATAATTTTAAAATATCAAACAGTCTAACAAATAAATTAAAAACTTTGTTTATTTCTGAGGCCTTTCAAATGCGTGGCTGGCATTCATCATCAGAGACTCTCAACAACTGAAGGAAACAATGATTTTAAAATTATTTAACACAAGTTATGAACTATAAAATGATTAAAATTAAATAAAAGAATAATATTAGTTGTTGTTGGTCCTGATACTATGAGAAAGCTGATTGAATTTTGAAGCGCTCAGGCTCGTTGTTCACTAAATAATTTTGATTCTTCTTCATGAACAATGATTCATGCATCTAATAATTTTGGATTTTGAACTTCTTTTAGTAGGTTAATTTTGAAAATGATGTCCTGATTCTAAAAGTGTTTTTGCAATGGCGGTTATCTTCTTTTGTTATATTTAAAATTGTATGTGTGTTCTTTTAATCTGACTTTAATTTTCCTTTTGGTTTGTCGATGTATTTGCAGTCGCAAGTTATTACATGGTATTTCATATATTCCTGATTTCTCTTCATTTTAATTTCATTGTAATTAGTAAACAAGAATTTATTTGCTTAATTCTATTGTATCAAACTTACTCCCGGTTTATTCTGCAATTTTTGTTAGCAAACAAATTCCTATTAGACTACTGAGGGTTGAGAAGTTAGTGGGTTGGCAATACTGCCAGAAAGTGCGGAATGGCTAGCAGACGACGACCATCAATCAATCAAAATATCTTTACTCAAAAATTGTTTACAATTAAAATACAACTCTTAAATGGTGTCAAATACTTATTTTCAAAAGAAATAAAACATATATTCTACAGGGTTTATTTTATATATATATAAAATCAAGCCAATTTAAATGCAACACTCAATTTGGTTTTCTTTTGATGATGTGTAGTTTAACCTCCAGTAAAACCAAAAGAAGTCTGGAGCCAAAGGGGCAGCAATTAGAGTCATGGCTGCAAGCCTTTAGGCTTAGTTGTGTGAGGGTACACAAGTATATTTACATCTATTGTGATTGTGACAGAGACAGAAAGCAGTTACGGTGGATGGGCAATGGCGGAGAGAGTCCTGTGATGTTGCCTTGGCAGAGTAAAGGTGGCTTGGAGGGCATCACCAGTGTGGACAGCTCTAGTAATGGACATAACAAGTATGTGCTACAATGCTTACATCTCACCTTAACTTAACCAATCCAGCTGTATCAACGTTGTGACATTACATCTATGTCTCTATGTACTCTTAGTCGAGAAGAGAAAGTTGAACTTATTCTTGCTCGGTTTTGTCTCAACCTTAAAACCTGCACTCCGGTGCAGCCTATTAAGTATCTACTAAGTAAGCAGTAAGTACTGACAGTATGTAAGCAGTAGTACCGACGGTATGTCAAGCAGGTACCGACAGTAGCAAACATAAGGGGAGTTTATATTTTTTAGCATGAGGGAGAAAGTTGTGCAGTTCGACCTAGGACCGGTAACTTTCTCCGGCTCATTTTCAGTTAAAGCTTAACATAAGATTAATTGAATTCAGTTAAAGAACCGGAAACCGATAGAATTAAAATACCGAAGGCGAAATAAAACCAAAGAATGGAACTGAGCCATTGTTTAACTGGTTTTATTCCACAGGTATGGCACAGAGATCATTGGGAGATAACTTCAAAGAGCCGTTCATGGAATGCGCAAAGAGATTCTCAGACTGGCGGAACAACTGTGCAACCCGATACTCTACAAGACATGCAAGCAGGCTCTACTGCAGTTAGTTAACTTGTTATCTCGTAATGTACTATTTACCAGCTTCTACAGTTTTGTTCAGAATCATATACCGTATGAGGTGTGTGTGTATATAAGTTTTTATTTTTTCCAAGCTCCTTCAAGTTGTTTATACATTAATGTCGTTATAAGGGTGAAGGTTGAACAGATCAAATATGAGTAATTTGGTCAACAATCTCTACGAAGTTGAGAACACCCGTGTTTTGGGACTAGAGGAAAATAAACTCCATTGCATTGATCCTCGGTAGATAAGTTATAGAATGACTTTGTAAAACCACAGTCTTAGTAAATCTGGCGTGTTCACAAATTACTCTGTTAAGTTGGAGTAAAACCACTGAGTGAAAGTCGTCGAAGAGAATAAAACATAGTGGTACCAAATTGAAATGACAAACTGGCACTTTAAGTTCTTACATAAGGGTGGACTAGCTAGGTGTTGGCTAAACTATAAGCCTAACCAGCTGTATGGTAAGCAAGGGCAGAGTTTCACTCAGGCGCCTATTGTGGGGTTAAAGCTGTCCACTACTTATTAATTCTCACAACACTGTAGTTGTTGACGACACCTTAACAGGAGTAGAGCGGCACTTGGACACTGAGTGAACGGCACTCAAAATCTTTGTGGCGATTGCGAAGTGAAATTGCCCTCGGTTGGAGGGAAGCAACCACAGGGGTTAATAGAAAGCGAGCTTGTGTGGTCCCCTCGCAGAAGTCAATGTCACTATTCAAAAGTACCAAATTGCATTTTTCAACCTCGGAAACTGGCTTTTTTCGACCCTGACAAACTGTTGAGTTTTAGTTTTAGAGTTTAGTAGACAGCTGTTTTATTTTGGTTGAGCTTTAGTTTAGAAAGTTCTTAGTGCTGTTTTTTTTTTTCAATTCAGCCTTAACTGACAGTTGAAATTTAACCACCAGCCAACTAATAGCAACTGTTTAACCAGTGGCCCTCAATCTCATTCGGTTGGAAAGGAATATCGTTGATGATGAAGTGAGGGGAATAACTGTCAACTCTGATGTGATCTGCAGGTTGAAGCAGATGTACGGAGATGTGTTCAATGACATCTGCGTCTACTCGGACGTCTGTGCCTCCATGTCTTCCGCCTCACACCGGATATACGCCCGCAGATTCCTGCAGGAACTCTTCCTCGATGCTCCCTTCTCAGAGGTACTTACTCACGGTGTAAAATCAATAGATTCCATAAAATCAATAGATTCCAAAAGTGCAAGCAAAGATTATGTTATGGTAGGTAGATTGCGCGTAGATGCCACATGGCTGAGGCAAGAAAACAGTAATATAATCAACATTACCGTACATATAATTTACTTTAACAATAATGATATTAGTGCTTTTTGAATACAAGAAAATGAAATGAAAGTTGATCAAACAGTGGTTTGTGCATAATTTAACAAACGTTTACAAGGCAAAAGAAAATGTAACAAAAAGTCTTTATTTACGTGGCAAAGTTAGGACTTTATTGTCCTCTACCGCTTAACCCGATAACATTTCCATATTAATCATAATGAGTACATAACAAAGGTAACTAGAAATACAGGGTGTCCAACATAGGGGAACACTGGTAGTTTTCGATACTTGAAAGTAGTTGGGAATTTTGTTCCTAAATTGGGAAATTATGAAAAGGAAGGTCACAAAAGTCCTGCTTTTGTCACGAAATTGGCAGGAGTAACTATTACTCTCTTAAAAAAATACAGCATTTCAACCGTTTTCCAAATTACAATTTGAGTTAAAGCCTAATAATATTGAAAATATGGGAATTCTATATTTCCTGAACGCCTGATACCCTGATAAAAAAGTTATTGGAGTAGACTGCCTCAATAGCAATTGGGACAATTATCATTGAAAGCTGCACAAAAACAGGAGGTTAACTAACAAATTTTACAGTCAACATTTACTTTGCAAAGAAATATAAAATACATATTCAACGACATGTTTTGAATCTAAAATCCAAAATAATTCTATTGAAAACAATTTTTGGCTTTTATTGGGAAGAATTCTGTATCCCCTTGTAGATGTCCAGTTTTGTCTAAGGCCAGTCCTAGAACTGAACTCAATAACAAATTTGATTTCTTTAGTGAACTGTTGAAAGGTTCCAGACCGGTTGTTAGTTATCGTATTGGCAATATTGTAATTTGGTTGAATTTTCAGATTTATGAAGATACACATGTGATCTTAAGTAATCAAAACAACAATTCTGAGAGTGAAGATGGAACTTGTAATGAAAAACTATCCTTAGGTACGTACAGACATCTTTACACATAAGCGTTCAGAGTTGTATCTATTAATTCATAATCATTTTGTTATGATAATATTTCTGTATATAGGTTTAGGTTACCTTGTTGATCTGTCGAGTAATCTTAATAGTAGTTATAAGCACTACAGCTGTTTCGGCCATCCTAGGCCGCTTCTTCAGGTAATGAGGACGTAGTTATCACTTATAGAGGTCGTCTAGTTGATTAAATAAACAGATAAATAAATAAAAGAATAAATAGACACGCACATTGAAGATACATTTAAACAGTTACAAAAAACGAAAAAACACTGCTTGGCCAAGCACACTGAAGGAACTTGGCCAAGCGACTTGATATCAGCTGGTCTATCCGTTATCGCTGATGTGACGTATGAGCCTACTCCGACACCTGTTGTCCTCTTCCAGCATATTTATAGCGGTGGTGTACAGAGAATTTGATTTAAAATCCACTTGTTCATTTAGGACATTGTCTGGCTCAGTTTTTATAGCCTTGTAGATGTGAAATTCCTCAACACAATCTAAGTAGCGTCCTCTGTTGCTGCACACACCAAGAGCTGTCATATTGTCATCGAAGCTAGAATAGCTGTGTTTACTATCAATGAGATGTTCTCGTACCTGAAGAAGCGGCCTAGGATGGCCGCGAAACAGCTGTAGTGCTTATAACTACTATTAAGATTACTCAACAGATCAACAAGGTAACCTAAACCTATATATTGATTCATAGTAATCTGGTGGCTATCATCATGAAAATATTTCTGTGTTATAAGCAACAATTTAGTCTTACACCAAAGTTAACTTTAAATAGCAGTTTTTAACTTTTGAAGATTATTAAGACTATACCAAACAATATTTAAAAATACTGCTACACCTTAAGAATGGTAGCTTGTCAAAAATACAAAAAGACAAACAAGTTAAATAGTTAAGTTAATTTTAAATATTGTTTGGTATAGTCTTAGGTTAGATCTTAAGTTAAGATATAATTAAACCAAGAGCAGCATTGCACTCACTGTCTATACATACACAGAAGTCTCTCTGCCAGACTTTGCAGTTGCTATTACTAACTAAAGCTTCCGGTGTAGACCGCGTCAATCGGCTATCTCTAACTTTTACTGCGTCACAGAAGTTAGAAGTTAGTTCTTGGCGCAGTAGAAGTTAGAAACAGCCAATTGACGCAGTCTACACCGGAAGCTTTAGTTAGTAATGACGCCGGCCGCTTAAGCCTAAGACTTAATTTTGCAGTTGCTAATTGTTCACTCATTTATAACAAGGGGCGGACTTCTACCTTTGCACGTCAGCCTTGAGGGCTTTTCCCATTATGTGATTGAAGAAAACTACTGATGAGGAAGATCCGACAGTTCAATGAACATACGAACCCTCCTCACAAGTCCCACCTCCGGTATTCCGCGACCTGGTTAAATTAGCAACAATTGATAACTGGCACAATTTGAAACCGCCCCAACTCTAGTGTTCAAGAAAACATTTATTAAACAATGTTTAGGTACATTTTAGCAATTCCTTTTTTAGTTTTTTGTATGATAATCATGGCTTTTAACTAGTTGTAAAATAAAAATACTCTGATAAGTTTGCATTGTTGATATTTCTGTTCAGGTACTGAGGCCCAGTCCAGTGACACGGAGAACCAGAGTGCAAAGTCTAACAGCTTGGACACAGTGGATGTGAGGCAAGTGACCGGTCCAGGTCAAGAACTCGAGGTGATCATAGAGAGTGACACGCGGAGCGAATATAGCGAGCAGCACAAAGGCAGTGAGGAGAGTGGAGGCGGGGTGGTAGAAGACGTCGAGTGTCAGATCACAGTGAGCAAGAGTTCACAACAACTGCGCAAACAGTTCTTCGGCACAGCGTCCGACCCGGAGAGCAAGGAACTCCAGAGCTGTGTCCAAGTAGACTTGGAAACCCAGTGAAAATGTCCGAAGAGGATAGTAAACAACCTAACACGAGTTCTACTCAAGTCAAAGATGAAACAATTGTTAAAACTGGTTATTCGGAAAACATAATGAATCAGAAAATAAGAAATGCAAAATCGGTGATAATGTGATGAGTTGTGAAAGACAATATCAGACAAAAACTGAGAGTAGAGTTTTAACCAAACAAACAGCCATTTCTGAAGTTGCGACATTGAAAAATGGTAAATCACCAATATTGTCAAGAAAAAAAAAAATCTAGCAGTATTAAATTATCTCATAACAAAAGTGAGCCAAGTATTTCTAAATTGTCATCAGAAGAAAAAGACACTTCAAATCAGGGTGAACCTGATACACTGAAAGCCAGTATATCTCAAAACGTAAAAAATGAAAGTAAAAGTGGCTCTTCGGTGGAGAAGAAAGAAAAGAACCTCAAAAAGCCGTCAAGTTCTTGTGATTCCGTAAATGAAATACCAGCTGGGTCGAAATCATCCGTTAAAAATACTAATCTTCAAGAACCGGTTGCTTCAGGAAAACCCCCTTCTGGTTCTATTAGGCAAAGGAAGAAGGCTACTTCAAAAACACCAAATAAAGATTCGATTGACTTGAAAAAGGAACCAGGAGACAAAAGATAGTTTCCAAACTTATAGCTAAACTGTAGTTTTATATTTGTTGAGTTTTATATGAGTATTTAAACTATTCATTTTATATTTGGAAAAAAAATCGTTCACAGTAAGGGCTACTTTTAGTATAATACTATTAAAAGTTAACAATGAAGTACCCTGAATGAAATTTTAATCACGATTAGTTTCAGGAATGGGCTCAGTCCTGAAACTAGTCGTGATTAAAATTTGATTCAGACTACTTCATCGTTAACTTCTTTAATAGTATTATTCATTTTATATATTCCTTCAGTCTTTTAAGTTTTTAACAACTATTGTTGTTTTAAAACCAAGTAGACCACGTGGAAATATCCTAGTAAATGTCATTAAGATTCAAATTGACCAAAGGTCTAGTTAACATGTTACGCTTTTAAGTATTTATCACCAAAATATTGTTTGTAACAATATTTACTAGAATTAAGTTGTAAAACTTATTTATGTACATAAAAAATAAAAGCTTTAGAAGATTACATATGTTTTGTCTCCTGTTATCTAGCAGGTCAACGTGCAGCTAAGGACTAAACTAAAGCTATTTGTGAAGTGAATTTCCCTTTTATTTGCTACTCCAATTTGCTGTGCTTACTATACAGCTTGATAATGCCCTCAGCTAGGCTGTGAGCCAATTAGAGCTACAGTTAGGAATCAACTGACGCATTTAAAGTATTTTTTAATCACATTCTAATCTTATAAAATAAAAAATAACTAAAACATAGTTAAGTGCGCTGGAGTGAAGGAATTTTCCAGACAATTTGTTAATTACTTAAAGTAACAAATTCTCTGGAAAATTCCTTCACTTAAACCAGCGGCACTTAACTATGTTTTGGTAATTTTTTATTTTATAAGATTAGAATGTGAAAAATACTTAAAATCGCCAGTTGATTCAGGACCAGGAGTGGTCATCAACTCTGGGCCATTGACTTTAAATTTAAAATCAATGACTGGGCCCAAGCCGGTGGCATCCAAAGCAACTGGGTCTCACAATTCCGATGTTCAGTGCAGGGCAGTCAACTTCAATGGAAGGCTTGTGTAGAGACTTAGCCGCTGAGACAGCGCCACTGTCGCATTTTGTTTGGCTGTCATGACAACAGCTGGTTCACACGCATAATATTTTGTTATGTTTGTAAACAAACCCGATTTTTTTAAATGCTGTTAGTTCTTATGTAGGACTTGCCGAAATTGTTTGAATTTATTTCTGCACTGTCCTCTGTTCAGTTGATAATTTTTCAACTGAAGAAATACGATTCAAACTAGCAATATTATATGCTTTATTCAGTAGGCACATTAAGCTACTCAGGTAAGAACTAACTTGATTTAATCTAGGCTAGTCATTATGGTTAATTTTTATTGTAGCGGGTGAACAGCAGTACTTTTCGTCTGTGGCTACAAAATTAATTTTTAGTGTTTAAATTGGTTTTAATCAAAGAATAATCAAGATCTAAAGGACATCGCTAAGATTTACGTTTGCCGATCCTGTTATCTTATTTTTGATTTTAGACCAAATTATTAATGTTTCCAAATACTCCACAAAATTGTTTGTGCGTTTTACCAGAGGTAATGACTAGAGGTTGAGTGGTAGAGAGGACCTTTTAGTCCTAACTTCGCCTTGTTAAACAAGACAAACTTTACCTTTTTTTTAATAAAACAGCAATTTGGCCATTTGTTTACCTGTTCATTTAAGCACTACCCTAGTTTAATATTTTACTTTAAAATCCGGCCCCAAGCATGATGAAAGCTTTCAAGACTTCAACTGAAAGTTTAAAGTTGTAATTGATTTATATGTTGTTACTTTAAACTCAAAAGCTATTTAGTGTGATGAAGGCTACAAGAAAGATTTTCTTTCATGTTCATCAATACCAACCTCAGTGTATTTTTGACATTTGCACTTTTGACGGAGGACATACATTACAGTACAACTCAATTAGGCTTACTGGCATAATAATTTTTTTTCTTTCAGGCGAATAAAATAATTTCTTTGATTGATTGGAAGTATGACACCCTTTTTTATTCATGTTTGGAGTAATAATGAATACAAGAATAACCATGACAAAGAAACAAGCAGTGATTAACGGATGATGAATTTGAACATAATTGACATAATTTAATGGTTATTGCAAAAGTGTTACGTATAGCATTGTGCTGTGTCAAATCTAAGTAGTTTGTCTACACTTACTTCAAATCTATAGTATTTGTCTATGCATGTCTACACTCTATAGTCTATAGAGTTATTGGTGACATGCATGGTGTTAAGTGGTGTCAAGTTTTGCCATAGTAAAAACATTGATTTTAAACGTATGTATATTTAAAGTCAATGGTAAAATCAAGAAGAATTGCAGTTGTTTTCTTATAAAGGTTGTATTGAGTTTAAATAAATCCATAAAAATGATTTTACACAAGCATTGTGTATTTTGTACAAATAAGATATAGAATTGTTCTAGGTGAAATTAAAATGTGAGGCTTCAAATATCAAAGTGATATTTAAAGTTTATAGAAACCACAACTTCAATCAGGCCCGTTTTTGACGTACATGATATACAGGAAGCTGCGCTCCCCACACCAAAAACGGCTGCGCCACACCCGCTAAATTTTAAAATTAATTTATGTAGTCCTATTGCTTATTTATACCAGTTTTAGTTCGGGAGGGAGGTAAAAAACAAACAATTGTAAACAAACTGAAAATTACTTTTATCTTATTTGCCTACAAGTACAGCATTATAATACATACTTTTTGGTAATACATAGCCTACAGACATCTAACTCAATTAACTTTTTTTGAGTCCTCTAAGTTTAACAGAGTTTACATTTAACATTTGTAGACATTTACAAAATAGGTCTCTTTCGAAGTTTGGTTTTAGCGAATGAGTCAATTATATCTTGAAAGTCAATGTTTAGAGTTATATCACTTTGCGTGCACAGCAACATTGGGCTATTAAGTTTTCCATCTTCCATTGTAGCTTTTTCCGTCTTGATTCTCTTCAAGGCTGAAAAACTTCTCTCTGCTGAACAATTAGTAACTGGAAGAGTCAAATACAATCTTATGGCTACTTCCAAGTTTGGGAAAGTACTTTCCAAGCTGTTCTGTTTAATTTACAAGACAGGAGACAGCGCCCCAGCGGACAGGGTGGCTCCTCAGCTCTGTCTATAAATATGACATGAATCATTTTTGCGCCCCTTTGGCGCCCTAAACCTTGTGCGCCCATGGGCACGTGCCCACCGTGCCCATTTCAAAAACGGCCCTGACTTCAATCAAAGTAAATAAAAATTCACAGACACTCTATGTGTCATCTAATGTGTGTACAATTATTACATTAATTTTGTTACAATTTACCTTTTGGTGCCTGTAGATTCTTCGTACAGATGTACATTTCGGGACTGGGGTGTCCTATCATCAGTGCAGTTTCTTTATTCTAACACATTATATTAAAAATATTGTTCATTATATTAAAAAATATATACACACTACACGGTCACTTAGTTTGTCTTGCGGAATGTCACACGCGGAACTCGCGCGGGCCGTGCACTACGATACGTAATTGGGCCTACGGCGGGCGACCCCGGCGGCGATGACAGAGCGACATGGTCTGCTAGACTGTGAACAGTGAACACGTGACTGCGAAATTGAGGGCGGCAGAGGTGCAGGTGTAGGGGTGCACGTGTATGTATTTAACACGTGTTTAGACTACAACCTGCACCGTAGGATCTACAGGCCCTCAACCAAGGTAACTGTAATAAAACAAGGTCCTGCAACTGGGAAAATAGATATTTATTACAAACTTTATACATCTGTGTTTGCAATAGGTTGATTCTCTGCCTATATATTCCTCTTTGGTTCAGTGCAACAAGGCGATCCTAAAAATGTATTTTTTTATTTGAAACTGACGGTTTATCGTGCTCTACTGTACAGTATACTTACATACCTGAATAATTTGAACAGTTTCATAATATCTCATGTTGTTGAATAAACGAACCTAAATGTACATAATAAACCATTATGTATCACTATGACGTATGTATTGGTCGTTTGACCGTTGGAAAAATAAAATAAAGCTATCGCAAGGTAAGTAATATTCAATCCTTTAGATAAAGTCCGGGCCGGGCCAAGGAATTGTAGCCCCGGCAGCCCCGCTTGTGACGGCCGTGCATAAAATAATGTCAAAAGTTCAATATTCCGGTTTCAGGACCTAATTAAATAACAAATTACCTTGTTTGGTATGCCTGTAGATCCTGAGGCGAGGAGATGCGTATCAGCATTTGAATCTTCTCGCCTCAGGATCTACAGGCATACCAAACAAGGTAATTTGTTAATGTCAAAAGCATCGAAGCCGATATATTTCACGGTTCCGTCGTTTTAATTGTATAGTAGTAAACGTGCACCTATCTAATACGAAATAAACACACTAGTTACCAAATAATGATTAAAATATAACATGTTTCCTTGTAAATACCACTTAATTTATTTTTACAACAAAAGTAATAAGACGTTATAAATTGTATGTAACTGAAAAGTATGCAAGAATCCTTATCAACCAACGGGATATTTAAAAGTCAGTATTATGCTGGGCTGCATGGTAACGGTAATGTAATGTTATTCTGTATTCTATGTGGTGGTGTATGATTGCTGTGTAAATACTTTGTGCAGTGCATAAATTTTAAGTTGAGTAAGTACTCTGTGGCTTTTGCTTTCACTTATGTTTTGATGTCACTTTTGACAACATCTGTCGCGTTTATCCGTCTGCCAGCATGGCTGACAAAATGCATACGAAGGAGTTGTTTACGGTTTTAATTTTATGTATATTGTGGTATATAGTTAGTTCTAGCAACAATGTAGTTGGCAAAATGGTTCTGAATGAATTTCCATATCCTATGACTGTTACAATGGTGCAGTTACTTTCAATAACAGTGTATTCTGGCCCTTTCTTCAATATGTGGGGGGTTAGAAGGTTTGTTGATATTAGTTGGACTTACTATTTTAAACTTATCGTACCCTTGGCTTTAGGAAAATTTATGGCTTCAATATTTACGCATGTGAGCATATGGAAAGTTCCTAATTTAGATTCCAAATTGCATAAGGCTTTATTTTATGCCATATGGTCCACAGTGGGGTCTGTTTGATACAATTATTGTTTCTTTTGTATTAATTACTTCTCATAGTTGCCAGAACACAATTTGCAACTCGAGTGGAATATTAAACTCAAGGTACTGTATGGTGATTTTCTATCCAGACTAAGTTTACACTTTTTACAAAATAACTCCAGTATCCTACTAGTATGTTTAACAGTAGGCTAGCTATGACATTTGAGGTTCTCGGGGAGCTCATTGTACATTGTCGGACCAAAGTGGAGAACCCTCTCCTACAGTTCAATTCCAAGTGAATCCTGTCCGGGTATTTCTTGCAGAGTCTCTCACTGAGATACTGTGGCTCATTAAGAAGGAGTGATTTGTGGACCAAGCAACATGTCATTATCCTGCACATCTTCCATGAGAAGCATGTTTGCTGCGTCTTAGAGGGAGAAACATTAAGCCTCAAATTGAAAGCGTGGCGGATGCCATTTTGCAATATGGTCCAGCAGTGGGGTCTGTTTGATACAAGTCTTAACATTGTTTGTCAGTATGACTCCAAGAGTCTTTGTATGAGACTCTAATTAGGGTCTGTGCGAGATCTTGTGGAGCCATATGGAGCACTGTGCACTTCATAGATTCAGACCAATTAAAACGGACTGCCAGATGTTTGCACAACAATTAAATATGAGCTTTGCAACTCGAGTGGACAGCTACCTTGAGGAACATCCGCGGTTTTGATAATATTAAACTCAAGTTTTAGTATAAACTGTATGGTTAATGATTCGAAAAGGCATCACAACTATTTCCCTTTGTCCTTGGCTAAACACATCCTGAATAAGTTGGTAGGGCTGCAGGTGCTGTGATTACTTCTAAAAACCGACCAGATAAATATCCAGACAGTATCACTTATTAAAATTTTGTAAGTCACAAAATTTCACGTTGTTCCATTTTGAGCAAACTAAAACTGACTGATGACTCGAATCAGTGCAATTAACAGGAACTACTTTCTTGGGATTGATTCCATAAGACCAATGTGTTGGTAAGGTAGAGGCGTAATAATATTTTTAAAAATGTAGAAATTAGTCATTAGGATAGTAGGCAATATTAATTAAGAAACAAACGGCAGAGTGAACGTAATGGCTACGTTCAGCCGCCACTGAATGCTCTGAGCGTTCAGTGTATAGCCTATTCTTTGAACGGTCGGGTGAAAGTCTTGGTATGAATGATCTTTACCTGAAAGATCAAGGTAATGCTTGATACAAATATTCCTCACGAAGGTGGTCTGGAAGCTGCCATACATTACCTTTATCATTACCTTGACCCAACAATTTGAAACTCTCAACTTCCTTTAAATGTTCTCCCCAAATGAAATCTTTTATGAATGTCTTGACGGATGCTTGCTGAAAGAATACATGTAAAACACGGAAGACTGATCAGCTATGTCACAACAAGACTTTCAATGGGGATCCTCAGAGCTGCCAGCATGTGTATCAGGGCACAAGAACCAGATTTAGATCCGAGTTTTCTGGGATTCGAGTAGATTTTATTTATATTTATAGTATATGTTTGTATTGTATATTTTAACAAATTCCTTGTAAAAATACTGCAGCCTTTCTACAAACTTTAATTCACTTGATCAACAAATTAAAATGGCATGCCGTGTTCAAATTTTGTGACAGGTACTTTTCTTCTTTGGCGCCAGAACAGACATTACAGACCGGAGGTGTAGGAGGGAGCACAGCAATGGGAACCAGCAATGGCTCTAAGCCTCCCAGATGCCAATAAATCACCCGCTCATGGTTCTTCTTCACTAATATTGTTCCTTTAGAACATTACCCCAAATTTTAAACACTTTTCCCCAGCAAGTCTACGAACCTTGTGAAATCTTTTAAGACCACCAGTTTCTGCAACAAAGCATGGTCCAAATTAGATTTTATTCCCACAACCGTCACATCTTTGGGGCATACTATGGGTTGTCGGTTATATATTGCTTGTTTAGGGCATCCCTAAATTCACTTGCCGCATCAAAGTGGTCTCTTTTCAATGGCATTACAGATAAACTTATTAAAATTTTTGTTTGTAACGAATGGTTCTTTTTTGGAGCTGGAAACTTTTCTAGATACTGTGTAGCTTAATCATCATACTTGTCTTTTGCAGTGTTGGATTTAATTCACAACTGAAAGTAAATATTATACTATACCTTATACCTTTCTTCTTCGCCGAGACCCTTTCGGGATAGGTTGTGTCATAAAAATATAAAACTATACTATAATTATGCTCTTTGTTAAAAAGATTGTCAACATTAAAAAATTTTTGGATCTTGGCGGCAGATCTAGACAAGTCCCTCAACATTGTCATTAAGGAACTCGGTGACAGAGTAGTACGCCCTATCCTTCAACCACTTCTTAAGGATCGTATGGAACTGTTTGTCGTTCAATTTTTTGATTGTAGCTGGTAGCTTATTAAAGATTTTTATGGCGAGGACAGGGAAACTGTCTCTGGTCTTGCTGAGGCGACAGAATGGGGTGTTGATCTCTCCACGTCTCCTGGTACCATAGCTGTGCACCTCCTCCCTTCTTTCAAACTTCAAAATGTTGTTGGTCTTAATGTAGACAGCACAGTCCAAAATGTACTGACTGTGTACGGTCAGTATGCCGAGCTTCTTGAAAAGAGGCCTACAGTGGTCCAGCCAACCGCTAGATGTGATAACCCTCACTGCCGCTTTTTGTTGGATCAAGACTTGCACAGTTTTAGAGGAATGTTATTAGTAAGTATCGCAATGAAGCAACACTGAGCCGCTGATGTTACTCTTTCTGTTTCAGTGAAAGCGACAATGCCTCTATTCACAGTAGTCCTGTCTCGATTCATACTTGGAGAGAGACAAACATCCAAGGTAAATAATAATGAATTAATGAACTTTATTCTCCTGTAAATTTCATAAACTGTGCATTTCCAATTAATTTCATTGTAAAAATTGATACAGTGGTTTAGAGAGCCATACTATATTTTTCTAATGATAATAGCAACATTATACAAAACAATAATGTAATGAAGCTTGCTTACAATTTGTAAGTTTTCAGTTCAAATAACCCAACTGAATAATATCTAAATACCTAAAATAAGAGTTTTGATTGTATATTGTTCAGAATTGAATGATTTAGTTGTACAATAGAAACTCGACAATGCCACCAGAGATTCTGGGAAATGGTTCATCTGGTTGAGAAGGAAGCGACGCTAGGCCAATTGTAAGAGAGCTGTTTTTAAAGTAAGGGCCGTTTTTGATTAAGTCAATAACAAAAGAACGAATAATAAAATGACTTTTAGTTTCGGTTTCTACATAACTTGCATTCATGTCAAGGCCGCATGTGACGCCATTCCATCGATTGTTGGCTTATTATCTCGTCACCCTCATTGTCGTATCAACTGAGAAAGTTCAGCCTCTTGTTGAAGATTCAAGGGAATTTGCTGAGGAGTTTAATTCACATTTCCTAAAGTAGTAAAAGAAATTGTAGGTGATAATGCATTTGATAACAGTTTCACCAACTTGTATTGTAGCGATGTTTTTAGTGATCACTAACTAAACCCGAACGTGACTTGTTATGTTCAGTCTTGAAGTGATGAACCCATTTCTACACTTTTCCTTCACTTGCACCATTCTCACCGTAAACCTCACATATTCTTTTGTTGATTTCACAAGCAAGAATGTTGTTTGTATTAAAAAATGAATCTCACAAGTGGCCAACAATTTAATAGTTTGTCCATTTTAAAGATGCATTGTGACAATTTGAAGTTAGAAACAACAGTGTTACAAACAAATGGAAAATTTCAACGAGGAATGCCGGAACAGGGAAAAATGCTTGAATCAAAGATTAGTGACAGATTAAAGGTGATTGTTGAATTATCTATTGGCAAATAAATTTGTTGTATTGTATGTATATGTTGCAGGTATATTTATCACTGGTGCCTATCATCGAGGAGTCGCGATCGCCACTCTCACAGAACTCTCGTTCGACACGATGGGGCTCCTGAGTGCCCTGGCAGCCACGCTTCAACACTGCTACAAAATATATTCTCTAAGAAGGTAATAAACTGAAATGAAATGAAAATCAACTTTATTCAGATCTTGTTTACAAGTACAATGGTGACAACAATTACTATTTTAAGCTCTAAATTTGGTACAGTTTACAATAAAACGAATTAAAAGATAACTACAGTCAACTCCCGACTAACCGTATCGGGTTAACCGCCGACTAAGAATGAAGCGAAAATCAATGTATAATAAGGTATTTACCGTATATACTCGAATCTAAGACGCACTTTATTTACCATATTTTAGGCTCTAAAATAAGGGTGCGTCTTATATGCAGGTGCGTCTTAGACTCACACAATACGATAAAAAATTTGAATTATTTGAAGAGCTACAAAACCCTCAAAACATCGACAAAAACATTCAGATAGGCCACGAGAGGTAGGAAACACAACAGGGTCGCATATTGCATTGCCTGTTTTGAAGAGTGGAATGAAAGAATTTTTTGTGGCTAGAGGGGACTCAGAATTGCTTCTTATTGCATTTGTCGTGCTCTCCATCCTTCTTTTCCCTTCCTCCTTGTCTGTAGGTTGGTGGGGGAAAAGACGGAAGAGAAGGGAAGCAGTAGCATACAAAAAGGAGATACGCATCTATTCAAAGCAAACACTAGCTATTCAAAGCAAACACTAGCGCTTGGAAATATGGGACAATCACCAGTGGCAAAAACATGAACTAACTGACTACAAAAAATAGTCCTTCGCCAGACCCCAGCCGGTCCTTTATCTCTACCTGTCTTCCTTCTCCCGCTGCTGAACCTTGTTTACAACATTTTTGTGCTGTGGGAGGGGCGTGAGTGGTCGAGCAGGGCGGGGTTTGGGATGGGAAAGGAAGGCAATCGTGATGCATTCTTTGTTCTGCTTTTACTCTTGACAGCTGCAGCTGGCAATTACGTCACTGGTTGCTAAGGAGTGGTCAGGGCCTGACAAATCATAGCCCTCTAGTTGTTGACATTATAAAAACGGGTGCGTCTTATATGAGGGTGTAGGGTTTTGTTTTTTACCGTATATTCAGGGAAAATTATGTCTTAGATTCGTGCTGCTTAGACTCGGTATAGACCTAAACAACTAAAAATGAGGATAAGGCCGTTTTCAGACGCAAACTTTTCGCCGTGTGCCAGATACGCACGGCGCCGACTGAGTTTTATTGCAATACAATCATATGGAGCTGTTCTGACGCCAGCCACGGCGCCGCCCGGTACAGCCGCTGCCATTGTAATCAAACCCACTCGGCCGCACACGGCAAAAGTCGTAACGCTTGAAAACGGCCTTATCCTCATTTTAAGTTGTTTAGGTCTTTATATACCTTTTATACATTAATTTTTCGGTTTTCGCGGATTAACCGCATTTTGCTTATCCGGAAGCTTCAACCCGACTTTATCGCGGTTATCCGGGAGTTGACTGTAGTTGTTTATTTCCAGCTTTAAGGCCTTTTGACAATTAAGTCCTGTAGACCTTAGGATATTCACTGTTGTTTCCTGATGTACATTTCGACCTAAAAGTAGGTCATCTTCACGGGGATGATCCGACCTCCCCTGGTGTTTGTTCAACTTCAGAGCTGCCCAGAAACTGTGTGAATTACTCTTGTTAATGTACTGCAGTATCTTAGCAGGTATTAACCAGACAGATAATGACTGGGGGGTAAATGTTTCTTACATATACTGGAGAAAACTCATATGGTTGGAATCGTGCGATTCCGAGCTCATCACTTTGCTGACGGGTTCGATACCTGCAGCCACAAATTTTATTTGTAATTATATAGATGTGACTCTAGGTGACACTAGGTATAGGTCCAGTTTGAGTAGTATAGAGGACTTTGTAGTTCTAACTTGACCTCTTTAAACAAGACAAACTTTTTTATTTTTGAATGACCCTTGTAGAATTAATTATAAATAATGAATAATTAATTTTTTGTTTTATTAGTGTAATTTGTTCAACAAGAGTGTGTTTAGTGTATTCCTCATTGTCGTGTTGGTATTGTGGTTTCTATCTAGGTTCTTCACGATACGGGAATCCATCACTTATGCCTGTTGCATATCCTAGGCAGACTTGCCCTCGCCCTGTTCCTGCCGGTCTGGCTCTTCTTTGACTTGAGGAACGTCATCAACGAGCCTATCATAGTGAGTTTGACCATATTTCAACACTGAAATTATACCGATTTAATTTTTGTACCCATGATATGGCATTGATGAGTATAATATATTTATTGACATTCAAACTATGAATACCTGTATGATGGCTTTTGCAGATTTTGCAGTGTCTCAAATGGTATCACCAAATTCAATTAAAATTGGAAAATAAACACAATATTTATAACATAAAATTCCATTTCAGGGTGGAAATGCCCTCTACAAGGTCTGGTAAACCAACTTTGTCGTTAACAAACCTAACCTATATAGATCTAAAGCGCTCAGATAGTCTGCACCGCATCAACTCCCACCATCGCTAGACATATCAGGTGGAAATGCCCTCTACAAGGTCTGGTAAACCAACTTTGTCGCGATCTAAATCAGATAGTCTCGGACATCAACTCCCACCATCGGACATATCAGGGTACATAGTCTCAGTTTGGATGCCCCTACAATAAACCAACTTTGTCGCTTAACAAACCTAATGCTAGTAATCTAAAGCTGCTCAGATAGTCTCGTACGCATCAACTCCCACCATCGTTTAGACATATCAGGGTGGAAATGTTAACAAACCCCTAACAAGGTCTTAACTTTGTCGTTAACAAACCTAACCTATATAGATCTAAAGTGCTCAGATAGCTGGCGCTAGACATATCAGGTGGAAATGCCCTCTACAAGGTCTGGTAAACCAACTTTGTCGCAACAAACCTAACCTATATAGATCTAAAGCGCTCAGATAGTCTCGCACCGCATCAACTCCCACCATCGCTAGACATTCAGGGTGGAAATGCCCTACAAGGTCTGGTAAACCAACTTTGTCGTTAACAAACCTAACCTATAGATCTAAAGCGCTCAGATAGTCTCGTACCGCATCAACTCCCACCATCGCTAGACATTCAGGGTGGAAATGCCCTCACAAGGTCTGGTAAACCAACTTTGTCGCTAACAAACCTAACCTATATAGATCTAAAGCGGCTCAGATAGTCTCGCACCGCGATCAACTCCCACCATCGCTAGTTCATTTCACAATCAATAACAAACCTAACCTATATAGAAAATGCCAGGGTTCTCTACAAGGTCTGGTAAACCAACTTTGTCGTTAACAAACCTAACCTATATAGATCTAAAGCTGCTCAGATAGTCTCGTACCGCATCAACTCCCACCATCGCTAGACATATCAGGGTGGAAATGCCCCTACAAGGTCTGTAAACCAACTTTGTCGCTAACAAACCTAACCTATAGATCTAAAGCGGCTCAGATAGTCTCGCGTACCGCGATCAACTCCCACCATCGCTTAGACATATCAGGGTGGAAATGCCCTCTACAAGGTCTGGTAAACCAACTTTGTCGTTAACAAACCTAACCTATAGATCTAAAGCGGCTCAGATATAGTATCGAGCGCAGGTCTGGACTCCCTCATCTCGCACCGCTCGCTAGACATATCAGGGTGGAAATGCTCTACAAGGTCTGGTAAACCAACTTTGTCGTTAACAAACCTAACCTATATAGATCTAAAGCTGCTCAGATAGTCTCGTACCGTGATCAACTCCCACTATCGCTAGACATTTCAGGGTGGAAATGCCCTCTACAAGGTCTGGTAAACCAACTGTCGCTAACAAACCTAACCTATATAGATCTAAAGCTGCTCAGATAGTCTCGGTACCGCATCAACTCCCACCATCGCTTAGACATATCAGACCATCACCCGCGTGGTTCGGAAGTCACGCTAAGCCGCTGGTCCTTGTATTTCCATTGGTCATTGGGCTATTAATTAATGACCCATTCTAAGGAAGAGTCGGCCTTAGTTTGTAACAAGACTACACCTCATAACTCATTACTACCACTCATCACACTCATACTTCACCACATATTTGCCTTAAAATACCCTCATGAGAGTGGTCGGCATTTCAAATAGTGATTTAGTGATTAATTAATTTGAATGGATTTTCAACCACTTATCTTCTTAATGCTCAGCAACTCCTACAGTATGTTATAAACCATTCCTGTTTGCGACTTCCAGGAGGGTACCAGAAGACTAATTAGACATTGAGAGGGAAGAGGGGGGAGGGGGACGAAGTGTTTGTGGTGGGGGGAAGCTGCCCCTAGGTGAGGGTTGTGTTTAATGTGCACTAAATACCACAAACAGCGTCTAGGGAGCAAGTAGCAAACAGCCTCTATCGATTAACGAGAAGGGTAACAATTATTACTTTATAATAAACTATGTCTGTTTAAGAAAAATCATATTTCAAATTAAAAGTTATGTTCTTTTGAAATCTCAATGTTTTGTGTTACGGTAAAGGCACACCACTGTGCATTTAAAGTTAAAGATAAGCCTGGAGCTAATTTTAATTTATCATATGAGGTGCAAGTGTGAAAGTATTTTTATATATGGCTGTTAGATACAAGTTGCGATCATGAAATGTAGTACTGGTCATCAAAACGTGGCCAGTCCAAAATATGAAAACAGTTAAACTACTTCAATTATGCAGATTAATTGGCGAATGTACTAGCAAAATTTATTTTAAGTAAAAGTATGCATTGAATAATATTCTAGCCTAAGCCTTTTCGTTGAAAGAAGTTTCTTTGTAGCTTTGCATAAAGGAAGAACTTGGGAACTTTGAGGAAACTTGGAGCTGATAATTAATATCCTGATGAAAACTCCTTGCAAGCTCCAACACAAGTTATAAAGTCGCCCAGCAATAGCTTGACACAGCAATAGTCTTTATCCTAGAACAATAGCCTTCTTTCTATAGAACTTGTGTAAACCTTGCAAGTAATTACTCCGCCAACACAAGTTATAAAGTCGCCAGGATACAGCAATAGCTTGAGCCACTTGAGTTTATATAGCAATAGTCTTTAGGAGTCTAGAACAATAGCCTTCTTTCAATAGAACTTGTGTAAACCTTGCAATTTGACCCTTACGGTATTTCCCTTATCCACTTAAGTAAACTGGCGAGTTTAAATTTGAAACTGGTCTTACTTTAGTTTTACCAGTACCTCATAGCTCATTACTACCACTCATCCTTCACCACATATTTGCCTTAAAATATCCCACGAGTGTCGGCATCTCCAATAGTGATATAGTGATATTTACAAAAGAAACATTCCTACCAATTTCCTGCAAATATGGCAAAATGTGACCTGTAGGGTGGTCCTACATATTATGCATAAAAATATTTACTGTACAGTTTTGATATTTGACTCAGGAGGTGTTGGGAAGCCATGGGCCGATAGATCTGCAAGATCATCCGATAATGGTACTTAAGCCCAAAACCAGTAGATGAATGATGATCTTCATTAAGGATTGTTTGACGAGGTATCTGTAATAAATGTAGTCAATCTCCAACCCTCAGGCCAAAATGAATAGTTGTAATGATAAAAAGTTAAACTCAGATGTAGACTCTGCACTTTGATGTTTGACAGGTATCCAAGGACAGTTACGCGTAAGATCATTGCGTTACTGGTGACAGACGGCATTCTCAGCTGGTTGCAGAACATCCTCGCTCAGTGTGATGTCGCTGGTGGATCGCTTCTCTCACGCACGCGTGCCGGTCGCTATGCGCCTCAAGCGCATCTTCGTCATCAGTGCGTCACTGCTTGTACTGGGTAACCCAGTCACTGGCACTAACATCTTCGGTATGGGCTTGGCCATCCTGGGCGACTGTGCTACAACAAGGTCAGTGTCAGACTTGTTCAAAGTGTATTTATTACACCAGTTAGGTAGATGTAGAGTACCTTCCATTTAACCTAACTAGTAACTGAACTATACAATCGTGAACTCAATATAACTGAGGCCTTTGCAAATGAAGGAATTTGCTTAGTGTCACCATTCTTTTATACAAAAATGCAATATTTTTTCTGGGGTCAAGAGAACTATTAGATTTTTCCGTGGGAGAGAGTTTTTAGCGAGAACATTTTTTGGTAGATTTGGTAGTATAAATGTATTCCCAAACAATCTAATTTTTGATCATTTTCTTTTGGGTCGCTAATTAGTTTTTTTGGAAAACTAGAAAAAAAATTCTTCTGATCACAAAATAAATCCAAATAAGAGAATTATAAAATTATTTTAGAGAAAATGAGTTATTATTGCTTTCAACTTGTTATTTGCTATCAACTTATTTTGCCATTTAATTGTTAACTATTCCCTGTAATTTTTATACAGTTTTATTGTATGGTAGTAATGTAAACAATAATCGTCTAATCGAAGGACAATCATGCTTTACCGTACACATTTGTTATAACGCTCGCAAATGAAACAAAAATGTAGATTAAGATATATGGATTTATTATTTTTATAAGTTGCACCTGTTCCCTTGCCCTAAGCCAACGAGGGTGACAGGAGAACATATATTCATATATTATTAAAAGTTAACATAAAATAATCTAAACGAATTCTGCAGCGTAATGCTCTGCTACCAATTCTGTACCGTGTTCCCTTGCCCTAAGCCAACGGGGGTGACAGGAAAACATATATATTTAACAGTTGACATAAAATAATTATAAACAAGCGTGAACCCTTCGACCATTAGTTAGAAAATCACGTCGTAGCCAGCTTTAAAGAGCTTGATTTAATGTCTGCAGACTACAGTAATATAAATATATAAAACAATTTATGTGCTGGCGTTACAACTTTCTTAACAGGAAAATGACTGTGGCGACTTGCAAGAAATATTAAATATTATCTAAATTTATACAGGAAAATTGTGCGCTTCGGCGATTAACAAATTAGCTAAAAGAAAACATGTTTGGAAGGGGCAGAGCCCTAGACGAAAGATTTATAATATGATTAGACTTAGGATACTTAAGTGAAATGTAGAAGATTGCTTCTGACTGCTCCGGCTCGACACACACTGGCCGTCCGTTGCCGTCCCCAAACTGGACTCTTCTCCTCCCCTTCTAACTCACGCTGTGTTCTGATTGGCTTACTTACTTTGAATATTGTTCTTTAATTCAGATATGTGCGGACTTGGTCGTGACAAAGTTATGAAAAACCTGTTAAATTTTTGACATTTTCTTTTCTATTTGTAACGACTGAAACAATCCGCCCAAAAGTGTTCTGAAATTAAGCAAGATAAAGTGTTCCCTACCTGTATATTCAATCCATTCCTGTCCACTCATACTAATAACATAATACAAATGAACATTTTCTGTTGTTCAAAATTTAAGGTGTAGGAGGACTTTTGAAACAACGTGTAGATATTTTACTGAGCACAAACTAAAGTAATGAATACAAAGAGTGGACACAACACAGGAAGAAGGTGAAGTGTAGCATCGGACTCTGTTCACAGGCAAGTCTGACGCCAGAAACGAGGACAAGCAGAAAACAATCCTTCCTTTCGCGAGGAAAGTGGCAGACGAGTCCAACGGCAGCGCTCCTTACTCACAGCTTCCTTCGCATACAGATAAAACAGGACATGAACCACTCGCTTAACAACAATACAAATCATTCAACTCATTTTGTATAGAACGACATCTTAGTGAATAAATCATACTTGTAAATATACAACCCGGTTGTAGTTTTAAGTATTCAAGCCGTAAGTAATGATGAAAATCTGTGATTGCTTAGCAAATAAACAATTTAGCGATTATGGTCAGAAACCATTATAATTTGTACAGTTTGTATATAAATTATGTTATCAAAGTAATACAAAACATTAGGTGCTATAACGATGTTAAAGCGGTTGTCTGGATGTTGTAAAGTTTCCATGATACAAGGTTACTGGAAAATGAAAAGTCTAGTCCGTTTGTAAATCTGTAGGTTTCAATTTTTCACCAGTTGCTTTTCCATTCAATGAATTTGCATGTTCACAACTTCAAAGTATAAGTAAAGAAAAACAGTATATTTTTGCTTTTAAGACATTAGTTTAAATTATTTGTTATAGTACTATTTTTTACAAAGGAATTTGAGCTAATAACACATACACTTTGGTCACAGAGACTATACAACTAGATGAAAGTGATCTCCAACTTTTAACCAATTTACAATTTTACTGTTATTTTGAAATAAGTTGTTTTTATATAATTATTGTATTCTGGTATAGTATATGATGGTACTTATCTTAAAATTGAAAATACTAACAGCAGTATTAGTGTATTACTAATGCATAACTGGAAACGTAAGACAGTCGACTCTGTAGCAAAATATTACAACATTGAATAAGGCTAGATTCAATTGGCATAATTCCTAATACAATATTAGTTCTTGATTACTTTTTCGTGGCTTGCAAATCAGCCGTTTGCTCAAAGGAAGTAAATTTCAACACATCGCGAGATGCCTTGGTGACTCACTAAAGTTACAAGACAATTTGAGTTTTCTAGTTTAGTTATTATGCCTGTCACTGTACTCCTAAACATTAGTAAGGTAATCAAAATAAAGTATGAACCAGTTACTTTTTGCCTGAGGTTTCTTAGCTCTTTGCTTTGAAGTTTGTTGTTGACGATGGTAGAATTTCCGTACAATACCTTACCAAGATTCAAGTGAACTTACAAACATGAGAGAACTCTGATCAGACTGTGATTAAGTGAGTTCTGATTCAGGAACGTAGGCTATGTAGCACGAGGGCTATCCAGAAAGTAAATTACGTTTTGGAATAAAAATTCTGCGAAGAATAGGACAAGATTTTTATTGTATACATTTGAAAGCCACACTAAAATACTACTTTTCTATATAATCGCCATACAAATTTAGGCAATTATCATACCGATAGACAAGCTTTAAAATTTCTTCGCATACAATTCTGCAGCCTGTTCCTTCAACCCTTTGTTACTTCTTCCTGCAGCCGCTCATCATCGCCAGAACGCTGTGCGTTGCCAGCCACTTCTTCATCGTTGGGAACAAGTGGTAGTTGCTTGGTGCAAGATCCGGACTGTACGTAGATGAGGAAACAACTCACACTCATACGGTCACCATAATCTTCCTTATCGACATTGTTTGCATGCATTTTTTTTTTCTGAGGGAAATTTGTGTGTCCCCACTGCATTGACTGCAATTTCGTCTCACAGTTAACATGTTTCATCACCAGTAACAATCCGATTAAGTAGTGAATCGCCATATTTGTGGTAATGGTCCAAAAACGTTAACGCTGCACCCATTCGCTGATTTGTGTGATTTCATTAACTTTTTCCGCAAGTTCGCATTCGCCAAGCTGGGTCTTCTTCCACTTTTTTTGTCGCACATTTTACTCCATACATTTGTTCGCCATTTTACTCCATTGACGCCTCCACCTTCAGTGATGGTATTGTCCCCGACACTTCACAAAGCTGTTGATAGATTTAAATCGGTTTACAGTTTTTGCAGCCAAAACCCTTATTACTGCACGCACTTTACAGCTCATGGGATTTTCAATTGACAAAGACATTTTCAAGTGACACTGTAACGAAAAGTACGACACAGACCTGAGAGTTGATCGACTAAACGCAGACTGAACTGGGGAACAACCACATATCAAGATGGCGCTTAGCCGCTCTAGCGGAGGTAACCAAAACGTAACTTACTTTCTGGATAACCCTCAGATGTACACACGAGCTTGCGCAATGCCAAAATACCATAGAGATTATAACTGCGTTATCAAAACGCCGCCCAAGTACCATTGGAGTAGGTAGGACCAAAGATAATATTGTGGTAAGTAGATTGCACATTGACGCTACTCAGTTGAGGCAGAAAAATCAACATAGTTGTGGCAGCCCAAGCACAGATAGAGCCTTTGAGGCATGCAAGTTTGTTCAACGTAATTGTTCAAATTTATGATAAGTAATTGACATCTAACCAACTGGAGCCTATGAAGCTGAGGAGGGAGAGATGTTCAACTTGTACTTAAGACTTCCAGTGTTACTATTACCAGGTTAACTATTTGCCAGGTACTAATGTTTGGAAAGTACGACAACATTACAGAACTTACTCTTATTTAGTAAATTATTTATTTTGTAATCGTGTAAAGCTATGTGTTAATTTTAGTTAATGTTTTAAGTGAGTTTATTTATTTTAGAAGTTATTATCAAATGCTAAGCATTTTTTATTTGATATTGGATTTTTTTTAATAGGTATTTTAATTTATTAATCAGATGAGTATAAAGAATATGTGTTTACAATTAGGACTTGTTAAATCATTACAGTTGGTATTTTTATCAAGGTGAGTTGTTGTCCTAATTTATTTTCCTAGTAAACTTACCGTACATGAATCTAGCGATGCATTTGAAGTTGTCAAATAATTTGCAAACGTGTTTTGAGGTTAATCTCACCCTCAAATCAAATCAAATAATTTTATTTCCATTGATCATTTACATGAAATAGGAATAGTCAACAGTTGCATTACATGCTTAAACACAACTTAGATAATAAATTACATATGTTGCAATGTTTTAAACTAAAATCTTAAATCTACTGAAGTCTCGGGAAACTCCTGTATTGAATAAAATGGATAATTCAGGAGGTATTTTAGAATTTTATTTTTGAAATTATTTAACGAAGAGGTGTGGGCAGAACGGTCTAATTTATTAAAGAATTTTGAACAGTTTACCTGATATGAAGATCCAGTTTTAGTTAGCCTGTGATATGGTGTATCAATGATAAGTTTGTTCCTAGTGTTGTGGTAATGTATGTCTTGCCTGAGGGTAAAAGAATGTAGATTAGTTTTAGTATATAATAAAATGTAATAGATGTATAAATTTACTATAGTTAGAATGCTTAACTGAACAAAGAGTGGTCTGCAATGTTCCTGGGCCCAACCCTACAGAGTGTTCAGATCAATCCTTTTAAACTAGAAGAATTTTGGATACATTTGGAGCATGTCCCCATAGCATAAGACCATATGATATGTGTGACTGGAATAAGCCAAAATAAGCTGTTCTGAGGTAGTCCAAAGATATTATATCTCTCAGTTTCCAGAACAAGAAATTCACTTGAGAAACTTACACACATTGTCAATATGATTAGTCCAATTAAGCCTGCTGTCTATATAAATACCTAAAAGCTTTACAGGTTCTAGCTCTTCCTCTAATATTAGGCTTAATTTTATGTTCTGTGTCTTGCCATGATTACAGTGAAGTCCGTTAGTAGAAAACCAGTTGACGCTTCAGACTGAGCAAGTGCCATGGAAGCATTTAAGGTCATCAAATCCCTCATAATCCTCATAATTTATTTAAATGTTTTTCCATCCGTTTGCGCGTGTATGTACCATGAGCTTTGTGTTAAACTATGAATGTGATTTAGTGTGACGGTCACCATGTGATGAAGCTATATAGCTTTATGCCCATGAAGATGAGATTAATCTCGAAATGCATCAACAAATAATTTCAATGACTTTGGATGCATTGCTGGATACATGTAAGTTTACTTCAATAGCATCCCAGAAATCAATTACAATAAATCATGTTTATTTATATATATATATATAATAATTATTATTATACTTTATAGCTTTAACCCACTTCATGTAATTTTTTTAAAATCTCATTTGACACTGTCAATTTGACCCTGGACAGTCACAGACAAAGAAGAAGGTAATTAATAAAATATTGGTCTAATTCATTAAAAAATACCTTAATAATAATTAGAGTCAAAAAGTCTGCAAAACCGAGTATTTTAGATTAAGTGGATTTTGAAATATGATGGAAACTAGTATATTTATATTTTTTGTGATGTAAATTTGTGAAAATATCTAAGGGCGCTAATTTTATTGTTTTCTCTGTTATGTTCTAGGATTCTTTTAACAGAATTCTGTCATAAATAAAAAAAGAGCAGTTCTTGTATTTGTAAGGGAAAAGACTACATAGAAATCAAATAAGAATTAATGTGTTTATTTTACAGTAAAGAAAATTAAAAGCTACACATTCACACAGTGGGATAAAATAAGTTTATTTCTTCAAAGGAAATCTTCTCTGTGTAGGTCGGAGTGCAGCCTCTGACTGAAGCTCGCTTTCAAACTACGAATGCAATGTCGTAGCGCGACTTCCTTGAATCCAGGCGCACTTCCTTGAATTCAGGCGTACTTCCTTGAATCCAGGGAACCTGGAAGCAACATCCAAACTGGTTATATTTCACTAAACGTTGCTACTTGACAAGCACAAGGGTGTGGGAAGGTACGTATGTCTACATTTATTTATTTCACATGCATTGACCTGTCTAAGAAGAACTTGACGGTCAGGCTGATTTTAACTATTTTACATGCATTTGTTTACATATATAATTAGTTAATTGCAAATAATCTCCAGAGGTGGGTTAATTTTTATGTAATATATGAATTAAGTTATATAATTATAACTTATTTCAAGAAATGTTTTATTTTGTAAATAAAAATGTATTTGGTTATTTTAAGATTAATGTTTCTTTTATTAGTGTACATTTTACTCACAATATGCAAGTAAAGTATAAAAGAAACGTACAAACAAATGTAATCAGAAAGGGGTAAAGTTGCGGATTTAAATCTCTTAAGACAAGATAGGTTTTACCCTCGAGTGCACACAGCTGTAAAAGCAAGTCAGGTAACGATCACTGGATTTAAAGCGTGTCAAGATGAGACAACAGCTAACTTACCACTTGTTCCGACACCTGTCTTGTCTACCGAGCCTAACCAATGAAATGTTAAGTAATTCAGTTTCAGATTGACACTCACTAGTTGAAAAGCATGGAGAGCATTATCACGGGTTTCATCCGCAGGTTGGTTAACAAGAGGATTCGCTGCCACACTTACAACATATTTTCCGTTAAATTAGTTTGTACAGATTTAGTTTGTGTTCAATCATAATACAGTAGCTCTTTACAAGTTATTTAATAGTAGGCTTACAGATTATTATTTATTGGGTCTATATCCTTTATTATTTCTGTTGGAGGGGTACTCATTTATTATTTATACAGATATTATTGAATTGAAGTAATATCTGTTTTATGTTTCCTACCTATTGACGCCTATTATGATGTTTCCCTGATATTAATATAATAGGTTAGTCTTAGGTTAAGTTCTTGACTTTGTCACCAACATTAGTACAGTATTTACAATAATCAAACTTGGCCTGTAATGTAACGATAAACTTGAGTTACTTGACCTTATAGAGAGCTGCCACTAACCCACGTGCGGTGACTGCTTTCAGCAGTGGATAAAGCGCAATGAATACTGAGAAGCAATGTTCGCTGATAGTTAATTGCTTTGCCGTAAGTTGGTACTAATTAAATAGTCTTGCGATGAAGATATGACAATGGTGGCTTGTAATTGGTCGAACCGTCTTATGTGCGCCTAGTGGCATCAACGCATAAGCGCCCTGGCCCGAGTAGACACAAGTTTGCCAGTGAATGCATTCGATACTTTGTTTCGCTTCGTTTGCTACTTCACAGTGATATTATTTTAGTTTGTTATTTTGTTTTGTTTTAATGTGTGAACCGAATAACTAGATTACAGTTGACACTGGATGCAAAAGCCTCAAAATTAAGTTCATTCTGTGTTACCTGGTTAGCAGGAGGTACGCCGCTTTCTCATCCTTCGTCCGGTCATTTTAAAGAGTACTGTTGCGAGAAGTCCAAAACTTAATGAACACCCCAAAGCTGAATACTACATGTTATACATTGAGGTTCCACTTTTGGTTCTTTTGTTGCGATAATTGTTAAAAGATTTCTTATTGCCTGTAGATCCTAGATGCGTTGAGAATTTTCACACTATGAGCAAAAGTTGCCAATTTTCAACTGTCTCTTTTCTTTCTTCTTAGCACTAAATGTTATAATATATGTTCGGTTCATCACTGCTGCTTCACCAGGCAACTATTGCTCGAAATGCATAGTGTGAAACAAGGCAATAACACTTGACACCGCACTTATCAACGGGCTTTCTTTCAACTGATGTGGTTTAACTGTCAAACCCTCCGCTTTGAAGGGTTTCAGAAAGTAGATAGCTCTTATATGAAGGTTAAATTTAGATTTGTTAATTTTATGGAAAGAAAAACTTTATATGTGTTTGCCTGTTATTAGATTTTGATCAACCATTTTTAGCTTCTTAAAACACTATAATTTCTAACCTTAACTGTTTATAGCACAAAAACTAAAGGACATTTTGAAAAATGAACTACAAGCATCCCTAAATAATATGTTTATCTTTCATTTAAGAGTTGTTTCAACAAAATAGTATTAATATTAAGGCCTCCTTTTATTTGCTGCAAACCTCTGGTAACCACGCCTCGAGCAGTGTGTAGTGTCTCCCGAGCAGTGTGTAGTGTCTCCGCACCAAGATCTCAGCACAAATGGATCAGAAAACTCAAAGGTGTGCCTAATTATTGGCTGGAGAGTTTATTACTTTTAGATGAAGCCAAACCTAAAGGTTAACAAATGCATCTTCTGTATTAAAAGTTAGATTAATAAATAAACATTTAACAAAAACACTCTTGGTTAAATAATTTTGTTATCCAATATCCAGTATTTTTAACCAAGAGTGTTTTGTTAATAATTATTAATCATATTTGATCAAAACTTTAACATCCCTTTAAAATAATTTTACGAGGGTTATCCAGAAAGTAAGTTACGCTCGGTTACCCTCTAGAGGCTTAGCGCCGCCATCTTGATATGTGGTTGTTCCCCAGTTCAGTCTGCGCTGCTTAGCCATCAACTTTCATGTCTGTGTCGTACTTTTTACGCTACAGTGTCGCTTGAAAATGTCTTTGTCAATTGAAAATCCCGCCAGCTGTAAAGTGCGTGCAGTAATAAGGTTTTGGGTGCAAAACTGTAAACCGATTGAAATCTATCAACAGCTTTGTGAAGTGTAATGGGACAATACCATCACTGAAGGTGGAGGCCAATGGAGCATTCGCTTTAAAATGGCCGAACAAATGTGCACGACTTAAAAGAGGAGTGGAAGACTCAGCTTGGCGAATGCCGAACTTGTGGAAAAATTAATGAAATCACAAAATCAGCTTAATGGGTGCAGCGTTAACGTTTTGGACCATTACCACAAATATGGCGATTCACTACTTAATCGGATTGTTACTGGTGATGAAACATGGGTGAAACATGTTAACTGTGAGACGAAATTGCAGTCAATGCAGTGGGGACACACAAATTTCCTTAGAAACAAAAGAAATGCATGCAAACAATGTCAATAAGGAAGATTATGGTGACCGCATGTGAGGTGAGTTTCCTCATCTGCCGAACAGTCGGATCTTGCACAAGTGACTACCACTTGTTCCCAACGATGGAAGAAGTGGCTGGCAACGCAGCAGCTCTGGACGATGATGAACGGCTGCAGGAAGAAGTAACAAAAAGGGTTGAAGGAACCAGTATTGTTCATCGAATTGTATGATGAAGAAATTTTAAAGCTATGATAATTACGT
>CM032063.1:0-18702 GCA_018831715.1 Matsumurasca onukii | reverse complement strand
CATGTTGTATTGTTGGTCCAAGTCCCATCACTTTTACACACGGTAAAGCTGACACCGCGGTAGTAAAACCCTTGTCGGCACTGAACCTGCATTCTGTGACCTTCCTGATAAGAGGTTGTAGTCAAGGAGTCGGGAACCACGTAGCCAAACTGTGGACCCTAAAAGTTTTGTTTCATATTTATTTCACAAAATTACTAGGGTTAAAGAAATAGTCTAGGATTAGTGGTAATCACTAATCAACGGTTGCAAGCTACTCAAATAAATAGAGTTGAATGGTAGCAATAAAACTAAAAGCCTAAACCATCCACCAAAAGATAATAGAGGAGAAGTTGACTAACAGCAAAGAAGGTAGCCCATAAACAGAAAACCTAGTGAAACATTTTATTTACCAATGTACAAATAAACATTGTTAGTAAAAAAAAAACTATAACAACTCACTAAACAAAAATAATTATACAAGCCACTACAGTAAATATTATCCCAACTATTTACCAATTTACTTTAAAACTAATGAATACCTATTTTGAGTGCAGTGAAGTTGGTTGGTTGAATGTCTATGTGTGCTGTTTTGAAAACTGACGTTCTGATTTTTATACAATTTATAATATTATGATTTCTAACTCTGTGTTTCCCATATTATGAGTGAGTATTTTTTAATGAGCTGTTTACCTCTAATAACTTTGTTTTGCAGAAGAGAAGAGAGGTAAGGTACAGAGTTGAGGACGAATACTGGAGCCCCAGTCAAGTTGTGCAACTTGCTGCAGCACCGCACCTATTCCCTTACTAGTAAGCCGCCTGAGAGCAGGACCTTTCCTTCAGGACAATAGATCTTGTATAGTACTCTCCATTATGGAGCTGTACAAGATCTTACCTCTGGTTTAGCGCAAGAGATGGGTGTGCGAGTGACACAGTTGAGAATGTGAGGGGTACAGGGGCCTCAGTCAAGTTGTGCCACTTGCCATCAAGCACCGACTCCCACCGCACCTCCTGCTCCTTCACTGGTGAGCCACCTGAGAGCAGAATCATTCCTCCAGGACACTGGATCATGGCCACCTGACAAAAAATTCATATTAAATTTTGAAAGGCAACATTTACTAAATGTAAGGTTTGATTTAGGAAATAGGATACTAGGCCAAGATATGTTATCAAAAGGAAATAAAACAGGTTTACCTGGATAAAGTAGAAACACACAAGAGAACAGAAATTCTAAAATGTTCAAGACATTATCCTGGTGAGCCTCTCCTTTCAATTCCTTTTGATTGAAAATGTAAGATTTGTTAGGTCTTCTGGTTTTGTTAAATATGGTATTTCTAAGGAAAGCTTTGGTCACTAATGTACTGTTTGGGCAGAAGGATATTTGAAAACCAAGTCAACACACTACTAAGCATTTTGTTGAGCAGTTGGATTGGCAGGTTCGCCTACATGCTTGAAAGTTGGGTTGGATGCTTGAGGAAAACCCCATCCACGTAAAACTCAAATTCCAGAATGTTGAATGCGTGTGAGGAATCGATTATTACCTATAGTAAGTATAGTAAATTCTCAGCTTTGAGTATAAACTTTAGAACGGTTATCAGTAGAGTTAAAGGGTTCCTGGATTTCGGTATTGGGACGGATTGAAATAATTTACCGATCCCTCACCCTAGTACCAAATTGCAGGACGAAAGTAAAAACTGGTGGTGGTTTTTGTCATGAGTGTGTACTGTACTTTGGTGAAGATATGATAAGGAACTATTGGCTGAGCAGTTCTAAGTAAACAACCCCTCCTCCCCTGCTGAGTGCATTTTAATGGAGGCCGCAGCCATTGTCAGGTTGGCTAATGATCTCAGACAGAACCAAACATCCATTTTGTACTTATACTAGATCCAATTCTAGCTCGCAACATCGTATTTTTATTGTTCTAAAACCTTTGCAATTTACTGTAATTCAAAACTAGTATAAAACCATTATTTGTCAACTGAATTTCATCATTGAGTAAATGGAGATGAGATAAGGAAATAACAAACACACACTGCACTCTCCTCAAACCACCCCACTATATCACACAGAGAAAATGCTGTGATTGGCTATGTAACCCTGCCCCTGGTTGCCTAGCAACAGCTAATGACGTAGTAGACAGCTGATAAGGGTGCAGCTGTCCCACACTGACACAACACACCTGCCTTCCTCCTGCCCACCTCACTGCAGCTGCTGTCATCCCTTCTCTGCCTCCTTTTCTTTCTTCTTGTCCTTTCCACCTATCTTCTTTCTTTGCCTTCAGCCCTCATCTCTGTGCCAGCTGGACAGTCTGATTCCTTCTCTCTCACTCCTTACATTAGCAGCAACCTCAATGTGATTTGCAATCCTTTTGTGATTCATACTCCTGATTCTCCCCAACTGTTTTGCAATGTTTGAGGCTAAGTGAGTCAGTGTTATTTATTGTAAATGAGTGAGAAGGAGGGCTTTGTAATAGTTGTGATGTACTTTGAGATTTTTAATTTTAAAACTGCACGTGTTGTGTAGATCATCACACCACACTAGAGCCACAAACAACTGATTGATCATATACAAAATAATTTGATTGAAGAAACTCAATTTTAGTTAATATTTCTTTAATATGTCTATTTGCCAACTTTTCCCGTTCCCGAATCCTGGATTTTTTGGAAAGTCCCTCTTGTGCCCTTCCCGGACACAAAATTCTGCTCCCGCACAGCTCTAGTTATCAGTATGCTTTAACAGCTGTTCTTCCCTGTATATTTTAGTGAATTTTACAGAATTCACAACATTAGTACGACTGAATACTTACCTTGCCATATGCACTCTGAGGCAGTGTGAGATGATTGGTAGAGATCTCAGGACAGGTGACTCTCACAGCTGATTGAAGAACTCCACCTCCTGTCTCCAGACAGATCAGCTGTCCAATCAGCACAAACCCAATATCACACCTCACATTTGCTTTGCTTCCTGCAACATAATAAATAGTAAATAGTTACAATGTGAGTTTTTGTTGAAAGTAATTTTTACTGTAGACCAAGGACAAATAACTTTTAGAAATGTGCTAAATTGTTTGGCAGAGCCAAGGTGTTCATTTATTGAATAATTTATTATAGTAGAACAATCAACCAGATTTAATATCATAAAATCGGATTATTTAATTATTATAATGTTATATAGATTTAAAATTATATTCATTACTATCAACAACATGCTGTATATAATAATATATAATATTATTATATTTTAATTTATTTGTGCCTTAATTATGAAAAACTGGTTGTAATATTGACGTTGTCATGCATAATTTGTTAATTGACTATAAAGATCTTAGATCTTGAGTTTGAGTTTGACACTATTCATTTGTAACAATTGTACAATGAATGAATAAAGATATTTTGACTTGAATTAGTCATGAAATATTCTAAAATATGGTCAATTTAATAAAAGGTGCAAGTGTTTGGTGCTTCCTTGCAATAGGTATACAATCAAAACTAAGCTAGTTGGAACACTTTATTTAGCAATATTTCATTGAATTGTTTGTCACAAGAAAATGGGCTGAACCTCTGAGTTAAATAAACCACCAGTGTACAAATTTGAATACAAAAACCTAACATACATAAAAAATGGACATCAATGTAAAAATGGTGACATCATTCTTTGTTTGAACGCTCATACAGTTCTTCAAAGTTCAAACCTACATGTAAGAATCAGTAAAAATTACTCATTTGAATATTTAATATCTAGATACCGTCTGTTTTCAACAGCCTTAACTTTTATTTACAGAGTGTTCATGCAAGTTAAATGTATAATTTTACCCCAATGCTTAAAAAAAGTCGTTTTTTCCAATACTAGTAGGACAAAGTAGTTTTCAAACTAACGTCTGACTACAATAATCTGTACCTAAAAAAACCCTCTTTAAAAATAGAAACAAAACCATACCCAGAACGAATGTATTCGCTACAGCTGATCCATTCTGGATTTCCGGGATAGGACAAGTAATCAGCTGACAATGCACATCACTGGGTGACGGAACCCACCCGTTGTCAGTGCAGATCAAAACTTGACCTGCCTCAACCATCTTGTAGCCTCTGCTGCAACCGAAGTTGTACCTTGCTTCCCAACCGATACTTTCCTCTTGGTAGACACCAGGACCCTCCAGCACAATAGCTTTGTAACACTAAACAAGCATAGCAGTTTGTAGTAAATTCATTGTACATTTTAAAATTCACTCACACAAAACTGTGTCAAAGATATAAGAAGCATCTATGCTATTTTGAAACTGTGTCTTGTACTCTGTTTATATCTTAAACAAATATGTGTGTTGTAAGTAAAAAGAGTACAACAGTTATCTTGTCTTACTCAAAATGAAGAGTTTGAAATAAATCTTATGTTTGTTTTAACAATAGAGTTGTTATTTTAAATTTTTTCATTCAAGTACAAGCCTAAAAAATAGCAGAGTCACAAATGTAATGATTTGATGATAAATATTAAGTTATCAAATACTGCACTAAATATAATTTACTTGCTTGTGTATTGACAAGTTTTTGAATGCACTTAGGTGGGTCTCCTCTCCAAGAATTGTTTGAAAGGCAAGTAATTGCATCTTTTCCTTCAATTTCATATCCAAACTTGCATTCAAATTCTAATTTGAAGCCGTTATCCAAACTGCCCCACATCATTCCATGTCCAGGTGTAATGCATTATCAGGGCAATTGCCACCTAAACATTAACAAACAAGCATAAATGCAGAGTATATATTATACCAATGGTTGATTTGTTTATGTTATATAAAATCTAGAAACTGGAAAGTAAAGATTGACTCCCACCAATCTAAACTAGACTACATCTCATCATCCATCAAAAATACTAATCATATTCACCATTCATCCCATATTTATATTAAAATACTCTCTTAGAGTGGTTGGTGTCTCTGAAAATGAAAATATACAAGGCTTAAAGCACATTATATTTACAAATATTAAGACCTGTCTTGCTCCTTCTTATTCATGTCCTGCTCAGACCCTGTTTGGAACCAGAATTCCGACATGGACGCTTTCAAGCTCTTCCCACTACTAAGCATATCCTGTGACTACTCCCAACAGTTGTTCACCGTGGAGGATTCCTCTGTACCACAGCGACTGGATTACCTAAGATGAGGGGCTGTCCCATGCAGAAATGGAAGCTGAAGGAGTGATAGACAAGGCTGAACCCACACATCAACCCAATCTTATTCTGGAACTAAGAACATCAACCCCTTGCCAACACAGAAGGGAACCAGACGCCACAAACCTCATTCAGTCCATTCTCAAGGGCTGGGAGTCATGGAGGCTAAGAGATTTTCAGTTCAAGGTAATTACCTGAAAACACCTTTCGTACTAACCCTCACAGCTTTTCTCCCATCTGCCACACACCTCTCCAGCTCTCTCTACCTAACACTCAAATTCGACAACCACTCTATTCCTACCCAACCTCCCATCCTGATTCTAACCAAACTCAACTTTAGACAGTTCAAAGCCTTTTTCCACCTCTGCAAAATAAATACAACAATACATGCAGGGAACCTCAATTGAATAAATGTGTAATATTATAATCAAAATGTCTAGCATTTAAGCTCAAATTGGAAATTTGGAAATTAAACTTGACTGAAATTGCCAGATATTTTAGCATTGTCAGAACATAAGATGTCATCTACAGAGATGACGCTTTTTTACACATACGGATTATCATTGATTGGTACTTTTCTCATCGTTTTTATGGGGGTGGAGTAATGATACTCACCCAAAACATATAAAGTAAAAAATCCTAATGCCTGCTATTCAATCAATGTAGTGGAAAAAGAGTTTGAGTGCTGTCTATCTGAAATTCAATGTATGATTTTTTTACTTTTGTGCTAGGGGTTATTTATAGATCACCTTTGCAATGTTTAGTAGAAAGTTTTTTATCTAAATTTGAAACTCTTTTGTAATATTTAACTAATAAATTACAAACACATTGTCTTAACTGAGATTATAATATAAATGTTTTAAAAAAAAAGATAAACTGTATTATAGATTTGTAAGTATTTTAAAAATTTATAATTTAACTTACAGAGTAAATTTCCCTACTAGAGTCTGTCAAGAATCAGAAAGTACAATTGATAATGTGATAAGTAACATTGAGGATAGAGAATGTAGGTAACAGGAATTAACTCATATCTGACCATGATGCTCAACTTTGAAATACTTAAACTTAAAAATACTGGTAAAAAAAATAACTAAAAATACTCTAGAAAATTTAGAGATGATAAATATAGGTCTTTTCTGTAATAGTTTATTGAAGGAACAGTGGTTTGATGTTTACCAGGCCCCGTAACTAAATATAATGTGTTTTCAGAAATAATATCATACAATTTGAATGTATTTTTTCCAAAACTATAATACTTTAACTAGAGATCATGATGCAAACCAGTGGCCTAATGAAATTAAATGTAAGAAAAAAATAAAATCCATGAACTAGAAGTAAGGTTTAGGCAAAGTAAGAATAAAGACTTAAAGACAGAGATAAAACACCTGAAAAAAGAACTACATTGTGCATAAACAAAGCAAAAAAAGTTTTATTGATAGTAAAATTAAGCATTCAGGAAACTGTTCAAAAGTAACATGGAGCATAATAAAGTCTCAAGTTAAAAAAGATCCAATACAAACTCCATATGAGTCTTGAATATAATGGGGAAACCATGAATGACCCAATTCAGGTTAGCAATGCCTTAAATGATTTTTTTTGTAACAGTGGTAGACAAGTTGGTAATACCACACACATTGGGAATGGTTCAGGCAGTAAAGCAGATAATTGTAAAATAACTAGCAATAACTTCAGATTTCAAACAATCACTGAGCACGATTTGAAAAAATTGTAGGTACTTTTGACAATAAACTTTCCATGGGCATGATGAAATTTCAATGAAATTATAAAGCAGATCCTACCTTCAATACTAAAAAACCTCTAACACATTTGATTAACTCATTAATTTCGGTTATTTTCTGATTATTGAAAATAGCAAAGTTATACCAAAAAAAAGGGGAATTAAGTGACCTCTTGCTACCGTCCAGTTCTCTACTCAATTTTTTCAAAAAATATATGAAAAATGTGTTTATATCCAACTAGTAGACTACTTAACTGAAATAACTTGTTTGACAAGGAACAGCATGTTTCCAGTCAAGCAAATCAACAATCACTGCTAATTGATTTTATAGTTCTATAATTGACTCAATTGATAAAGGGGAGAAAGTTATAGGAATTTTCTTGGATCTCAGCAGAGCCTTTGATAGTGTATCTCACTTATTTTATTGAGAAATTTATCATGTTTTGGTATTGCTGGTAAAGAGCTAAATTGGTTTAGATCCTATCTTGAAAACCGCCAACAATATGTTGAAATTGAGCATGTTGAGGAACCCCATAATAGTAAATATAGATATATACATAAGTTTAGTTCCAAAACTGACTGTGCCACATGGGGTTCTAGGCTCTATTCTCCAGTCCAGTTCCTCTGCTATTTGCAAGGCACGAGCTGATTCTGGGGACAGCACTATCTGTTTATATGCTGATGACTCTAACATAAAAATATCTGGGAAAACAAAGCACAGTATTGAGGAGTCATCTCTTATTTGCCTGTCAGTAATTAAAGACTTTTTTGATAGTAAAATCTTCTTGTAAATGCAAATAAACTAATTTTATTTCTTTTGTACAAAGCAAAATAAAGACAATTTCCAGCCAACAGTATTTTTAGAAAACTCAGTTATAGACCAGACCACAACAATTTCGGATTAAAATAGATAAAACCTCAGTTGGGATAAACACATTGATCATGTAAGTAAGATGTCTTCAGGATTGTATGCCTTAAGACAAATGTGTCAAAATCTGCAATTTACACCTTAAAAACAAATATATTATGCAATGGTTCATTCGCACGTCTCTTATGGCATAAGTGTGTATGGGTCAACAACTAAAAGAAATCTGATAAGGTGTTACTTCAACAGAAAAGAGCACTTAAAATAATGTATAACTTAAAACGAGACCAATCTGTAAAAACATTTATTCATAGAATTGGGTATACCAACGGTTTTGGATTATATATTCTGGAAACCGTGAACCTATACAAAACAATTCGTAACCCAACCCAAGCAGCTAGTAGGCACAACTACAATATTCAAAGCATAGACAAGTAGAACCACACAATCTAGAATTTTATACAAAAAAAAACAACATTTATAGGAAGAAACTACTGTATCATCTCCCAAGAAAGTTCTTGTTAGAGGATAATTTAATTAAATTTAAAAGAGAACTAAAAAGTGCTTTGGTGAAGTTAGCTCCTTATTCTATGGAAGAATTTGGGAAAATACTTACAACAATTAGGTAAAGGAATTTTGGTTGGCATCATGATTTCATTTTGGGGTAGTATATGTATATATATTTAATTGAGAATCTGTCTTAGCTGAATGGTATTGATTTTGTTTGTATATATTTGTATGTTTGTTTGTCAACACAAACACTGTTTGTAAATTAAGTACAAATTATTCTCTAGTATTATGTTGTTAGAAATAGCTTTGATGATTATTGAATTATTAATAATTAAGTAATTATTGATAATCACAATCAATTAATCTTATATATGTTTAGTTTATTCTTATATTTGAAGCCAACATGTAATGTTATATTTTGTTTAGCACCAAAATCTTATTACACTATTTTAATATAATATTTGATGTTGACGCTATTTTGTGTATGCGTACATGTACAAATAAAGGATTTTTGAATTTTGAATTTTGAAAGACATCAAGGGTCCATTAAGCAATATTAGTGGATCGATGCAACTATTATTTAATTTATATATATTATTTAACATTTATAATATTTAATTATTATTAAATTTATTGGAAGCATATCTTAAAAAATAAATTATATTATTAACAATTATATTCTTATTATTATGATTAATTTACATGCCAGTACAATATGCCATATTATATTTAGATATCAACCAATAATTCTAAATCCAGTATTGCGCTTGGGGATTATATTTAGATTTTAAATCAGACTATGTATTGTCTAAACGTTTTATGGATTTATTTTAATAATTTAAGTTTGGACCATGTTTTATAAATACATACAAATGTTCATTTGTAGTACAAATATTTTGAAATTTTTGAATTTTGAATTATTGCCACATTTTATTTTTGAGTAATACAAAAACTTCAGTTTCAGCTTTACCTTGACAAGAAGGCACCTTCCACCCCAAGACCCATTACTTTCAAACATTGTCCTTTTATTCCAAAGTGCCCATATCCAGGTTGACAAGTGTATACACAATTTTGTCCTTGTACAAATAAGATTTCTGGGTCGTTTAATCCAACGCACGGAAAACCAGGAGTAACCACAACTTTTTTCTAAAATATAAACGACCAATTTCAAATGAGAGGAACATTTTAAAATTAGTTAAAATTTTGAGACAACAATATAGAGACAATATATTAACATTTTTTCAACAAAGTATAAAATACTTTAATGAGCCATGTACCTTCTGCAGTGATCCTTAGAGATGACTCACATACTGGTGGTCTAAACATTGCACCGTAATTCTTACTTTGAACTAAATTGGCTGATGGATTAACACCATTTTTTTATTTTGTCAACCTTAACAAAATGTACAGCCACAATGTTTTCCATGAAGACACCTATGGAAGTCCATTTCATGGGAACATTATGAAGCCGCTTTGTCATTTGGACACGCATATGACAGTTATTTGTGTACACGTGTAATGTGGTATGAAATGGTAAATGACTTGATATGCAGGACATTACCGTTTACATCTTGTTTGGAACGTAACAGCCTGGGAACACACCACAGAGCCCAGGCCTTTAGCCCTCACTAAACTAACCACTGAATCTTAACAGACTGAATGCTCTTTATGCTCATAATTGCACACAAAAGCTGGCAAGGTGGGCAGTTACACACTTTCAGATTGCTGTCAAGTGTCAATAAATATGACTCAACCTGCCAGGCTCCAACCTGGAAAGTAGCTCAAATGAATACCTGGAATGTAAATGCCTGGCTGTGAATTATGTTAAAAAATAAATCTTGTTTCAAACGTACCCATAGCCATTTTAAGAAATCATTATGCGAATAAGGTAAGGGGAACTCATTCTAATTAGTGTAAGTATTTTTCTCTGACTAAGAGATATATGGTGAGATGAGGCACGGTAATCAATAAGAGTGAGATTACAACCACTTGCACAGGTCGGAGGTTGTCGCCCCAGTCCTTGAAGATGACACCTCCTGTATCAGGTAGCAGTTCATAAAGAGACGTGTAGGGTGAGACAAAGCTGCAACCTGGTTCACAATGGTGTTGCAAGGCTTAGATTCCAGACATCTACTGTAGCAAAAGGAGAGAGCCTAGAGATTCTCACACCTTGACACAGTTGTGCATGGCAACTGTAGATTTTAATTAGTTTGTAGCCGTACAGCCAGATTATGACATTTGTTTTTTCTGTCTTGTTAGACTTAGAGCTAGCACCTATTCAGTCTTGGAAAATTTGGTTCATAATTTGAATATGGACTGGATTTCAAATGTTCAAACCATAAAGCAGAAACAATAAAATAAAAAGCTAAAGGATTAATATGAGCAAAATGAAATGAGTGAATCCTTATAGAATAAAAAAGGTTGTTTGTTTTGTAAAATTTGTCCATGAAAACGTGATAACTTGGGTCAAAAAATTAATTGAAGTATTTGAAACTGTACGTATGTATTGTTTAGGGACCCAATCAATCATTGCAGACTCATCAAATAACTTGTTTTCATTTCAGCTGCAGTAGACAAACGGTATAAATGTTCTAGGCTTGCTGGACATAACTAGTAATGGAGTTTTAACTCTCTACTGGCGCCAGACGTTGGCTATTTTCCTCCAAATGGAGCATCCTGACCTGAGTCTCCAAGCTCACTGAGGATGCTCCATTGGAAAATGGGTGGTAGAAGTTAGAAATAGCTACCTTGACGCTGCCCAAACAGAAGCTTTAAGCACAAACGGTATGTTTACTCACAAAAATAAGAGAAATTCTGAACAGCCCCACTAAGACTCTCTATTTTCCTTTTGCTTGCTTTCAAACTTATAAACTCATATTTTTAATATATTATAGTATAAGAATAACCTGAACTTTTTCCTTGAATCCCGACCTAAATTGACCCCAACTTATGCTGTTACCTTTCTTGTGCTTGACAAAGAGTGGCAAGTTGGTGAATTTTGTCCTTCCCCAAGTTCAAGTCCCAAACATTGACTTGATTCAGCATATCCTACAAAAAGACTCTGCAGCATTGAATCCTTCCTCCGACCTTGTCTTGGTCTTGACCCAACACAAGAACTCCTCTCCCTGAAAACAAAATGAAATTTCAACCATTTAACAGTTATGTGAATGGCTTTTTCAGAGAAAACAAAAATGCCGGGTGAAGGGTTATAAACATAAACATAGAATCTAGTTGATAAATTGCACCCATAACTGTAAGTGGGATTTATACTACTTGGCACTCTACTATAATACTGTATTAATATAAACAAAAAAATTAATTATAAACTTATAGAAGCAACTTATGCCAAGTAGCTCATACTGCTAAAATTATTTACCTGAAATCTGCCAAACCCTAAGATGTATTGTTAGCAAGTCCATTCCTCCGCCTTGAGAACTCCATCCTTGTAGATAGTCCAACGCCCCACCAGACGCAGCCCTCCTCCCACTGACACAAACATGGTGCCACTGACCTATCAACAAGCAGCAACATCAAATCACAACTCTCTCTCCATTCACATAGAACACAAAACTATGACAGCGAATCATACAGTGATGTCTTAGGTTTGACACCATTTTCTTTGTAACATAATACTTGGTGTATTATCTAATATAACCACTCATTGCTCTACGCTTACTAGCAATAATAATAACTTTATACAGTTATTATGTACAGATTTAAATAAAAAAGTTCAGAAGATAACAAAACAGTTTGTTTTAATTGCTGTTTTCTTGAATTTTATTTTAAATCTTAATCTAATGATTCGTATAATCTTTCCCGTTCATTTTGATAAAAGACGAACCTATACACACTAAGCAACACTAACTTTAACTGTTTTGAAACTTAAAACAGTAGGTTTAAAAGCAAAGTCGCTTAACAAAAAAATAAAAAAAAAACAAAGCAAAAAAGATAGAAGCAGTTTTGTTAACCATAAAGTCAAAAAATAATTACAAATGAATTTTTTTTGCTAAGTCACTTAGTTTTAACCTTTGAGTGCACTCTTTTAGACTGGACAAAGACCCTATTAGGCTGAAAATTTGACAGTTTGTGTTCTCTCTACATGCTCTACTTAATCCAAGTGAGCCTGCTCTTCATTGTATTCCTTTTGAAAGCATTGTTCGTTTCGCCCTATTTCCTACATCTAAGTTTTGAAAGTAATCAAAATCTATTAACGTTTAATGGACAGTAAAATATTAAACTACTTAACATTTTCGTCAAAATGACTAATTAAGAAAAACTCTATCTCTAAAGAAAATGTTTAAATTTTAAAACAAAAACCACAATTTAGTATGATAGATCATCCTCAAGACTTATTAACATCTCTACTCCCAGACATGAAGAATTTAAAAAAGAACTCCAAAATTGATACAAGCTTAATAAATGCTTAAATAATAAATAAATAAATAATATTTTATTGCCATGAACAAAGGAATTTTGCATAGACAATTAACAACATATTAGCCTAATAAAAATAGTTGAATATTATAAATTTTGTATTAATTGCTAATCTTCAATTTGTCTTCAAAGAAATCTTCATAGTTGTAGTACACACTTGCTTGTAATTTTAATTTGAGTTTAGTCTTGAATTTTCTTATATTTTTTCTTCTCTCATAGAATTTGGAAGGTTGTTGTAAAGTTTCGTCATGTTATAAATAGGAAATTTTTAAAATAAGTTGTTCGATGATTTGGAATTTTGAATTTATTACAAGTCTTTAGTTTTCTAATATATTTTGATCTAAAAAGGATTTTGAATTTGTTTTGATGAATGTTAAAGTTTCATAGATGTATAAAGAGTGAATAGTCATAATGTTGTTTTCTTTGAATAAATTAACACAGGAGTAACGTTGTGGTTTTCTAAAAATAGCTCTTAAAGCTGACTTTTGAAGTACAAATAGGTTTTTTACTAATGGTGATCTTCCCCAAATTGTTATACCGTATGTTAAATGGGGGAAGATTAGTCCATAGTACATAGTGATAAGGGTTTGTGAACTACAGAAGGAAGACATTTTTCTGATTAAGTAAATCGCACTTGAAATTTTGGTACTGATTTTGTTGATATGTTGTTGAAAATTTAAGTTTTTGTCTAAGGTTCCTAAAAATTTCCCTTCAGTAGATTGTTCTATTAGATTGTCTTCAATAAATATGTTCAATTTTGACTCATTCTGAGTGTTGTTAGGATGAAAAAAAATATAAGTAGATTTAGAATAATTTATATTTAAGCCATTGTTTTGGAACCATTCAAACAAAATGTTAAGGTCTATGTAGGATTCAATTTCCAAATGTTGAAGATTTCGATTTGCTATGAACAGTGAAGTATCGTCAGCAAACAATGTCAATTTAGAGTAAAGTGGCTTCAATGTAATATTGTTTATATAAATTAAAAAGAGAACGGGGCCGAGTACACTACCCTGTGGCACTCCTGAAATAGTTTTGAGTTCTTTTGATGTAGCGAATTTTACACAATTTCCGTTTTCCATAAATGGCACACTAACACATTGAATTCTGTCTTCTAAGTATGATCTAAACCATTTCAATGCAATTCCTCTTACGCCAATATGTTCTAGTTTTTCAAGTAGTAACGAATGTTGTACTGAATCGAAAGCCTTTCTTACATCAAGAAAAATGCCAAGTGAAATTTTATTCTGATCGACCGATTCAACTATACTATTAAACAATGCGTGTGTTGTAGTTGTGTTCTTTTGGAATCCAAATTGGTTAGGCGAAATAATTTTATGTTTTTCTAGATACGATGTTAAATTAATATAAACCACTCTCTCAAAAATTTTGCTAAATGTTGGAAGAATTGTTATGGGCCTGTAGTTAGTACATTCATTCTTGTCCCCTGATTTAAATATTGGTTTAATTGTTCCCTTTTTTAACGCCTCAGGAAATATTCCACTTTGGAGGGATAAATTTATTAAAAGAGTTAAAGGAGGACAAAGCTCTTGACTGCACATTTTTACTAACATCGAAGATATACCATCGTATCCACTTGATTTCGATAACTTTAGACTTTTTATAATTTTATCTACATCTTCATTGGTAACCGGATTTAAAAAAAAATTGATTGATTTGTAAAAATCCTGTGGTCATCTGCACCGTTTACAGGTGTTTTTGCATTAGTGGTTGCACAGTTCAGGTAAAACTCGTTAAAAATATTGGCAACACTGTCAGCATTCTGCACTATATTACCTGAGCTATCCTTAATATAGACATCAACTTTGTCCGTAGTAATTTTATCGCTTCTGTGTTTATTCACAAGTTGCCACATGGTTTTAGATGGAGTTTTAGACTGACGAATCTGATGTTCAACAAACTGAGACTTTTCTAGATTCACCTGTTTTCGGAAGCGGTGTTTTATTTCTTTATATTTTAACTTTTCTCTATCCGTAGAATCCAAATTGATAGTTTCTTTGTATAATGTTTTCATTTCTTTTCTTAGATTTAGACAATAAGCTGAAAGTTTTATTTTAAAATTATTTTGTTTGTTGTTAATTTTTTTAAAGGAAACATTCATCCATTAGTTTCAAAATACTTCTAGAAAACTATTAAATTTACAGTTCACTGATGAACTAGATTCATAAACATCAAACCATTGTTCTTTTGAAAGATTAATTTTGAATTTTTCCATTGATTTCTCATTAAAGGTTCTTATAAACTTGTATGTTTGATCATTATGAACTGCGATTGGCAATAACACTTTCAATGAGATGACTTGTGCATGATGATCACTCAATGACACAATAACAGAACTTTGTATCAAATCATCTGTAAAATTTGTAAATATGTTATCAATTCTTGTATGCGAGTTCTTAAATTCTCTTGTAAACGACTTTATGGTTTCTTTGAGATTAAAGGAGTTCATAATTTGCTCAAATCTGGTTGTTAGGTGGGTTATTTTGGAGAAATCTATATTGAAGTCACCTAGAGCTATAATGTCTTGATTCTTCCTAAAACCATTTGTAAACAGGCTTCCATGCTTCCAAAAATAAATCCTTGTTGCCTGAAGGTGGTCGATAAAAAGCCAGAAGAGCAATGTTTCTATTTCTTAAATGGATAGTTATTCCAATGCAGTATTCAGATACATCAAGTTCTTCATGTTTAAAGTTATTTTTCAAATAAATACAAACACCTCCTCTTTTAAATTTACTCCGGCAAAATGAAGATACAAGGTTATAGTTTTTAAATGTGATATTGCTCAACTCATAAGTTTTTAGGAAATGCTCTGAAAAACACATAGCATCAGGACTTTCTTCGTCAAAAAACTGGTGTACCAAATCAAATTTACTAAGTATTCCTTGAACATTTTGATGAATTACTTTAAAAACTTCTGAGCGCAATTGATTCTTTACAGCCTCATTTCCATTACTATTAGGTCCTGCTACAAACTGTGATTTACTTGAGGAACAGACACTAAAAAAGAATGCATGCACCTCTGACGAGCTGTTAGTTTTCTACTAGAGATATCTTGACGTGGATTTGAAATCAAAACAGGAATTGTTTTTAAAGATTTTGATTCAAGTACTGAACTTCTTATAATATTTGATAGCATGTCTTTGCCTTTTTTGTTGAAATGCAGTCCATGTACAGTGTAGTGGTTCCTATCAAATCCATAAAGCGACAGAGTTTGAACATTTGAATATGACAAGGTAAGCCTTTTAATTTGTTTATTCAATATATGTATTTCTTTATTAAGTTGGGGCTTGTCAAATCTAAATGGAATACCGATTATAATAACATTAGTATTCTGACTTCGTTCTATCGCTTTTTCAAGGTATTTTAAAGTAGTGTGGGTGTTTTCTGATTCAAAATCATTGGTTCCTGTCATAATCACAATAAAATCTTCCTTTGTCATATTTTCTGCGAGCATATCCGTATTTGCTAGGACATCTTTGGTTTGTCCGTTAGGTTTAAACATGCATGTAACAGAGTGGGAGTTAATTAGTTTTGTACTGAGTAATTGTCTTAATCCCCTACCATGGCTGTCAGACACTATGTGTATTTTAGACTGTCTTTCATTGAACAATGTGCCTGTATGGTTTGTATCAATTTTACAACTTGTTAATGGTTTACAGGAAAGCCTGGGTGTATTAGAAATACTACTTGATCCCAAAATATTTTCAATTGTTCCATTAGGTTTTACAAAACTACTTACTTTTTGGTTTTCGGGAAGACCAAAATCAGTATCTTTATTCTGATTGTTCGTTTGTCTACAGTTATTTGAAGCTTTACGAGAAATAATCTTAGTTTTAATGTGGATGTCCTTACCTATTGCTAGTTTCTTGTTTGGTTTAGTTAGCATAGGATTCTCATAACTATCGCCATTTAAACTCGTATTGAAATCATCCGTTTGAAGAAAAGAATCAGACAAAATAGAGAATCTATTGCATACAGGTATAGTGTGATGTACAGTCTGATTTCCATCCCGTTTACCCGGTACAGAAGGCTCCAAAGGAATAGACTGTAGTGAACCTTCTTTTGTATGGTTTAAGTCAAGGTTTGTGTGAGATTGAGATGTTATAATTGATTGACTTTCATCAGATTTATTAAAATATGTTTTGCAGTTAGATTCATCTAGATCAGAGATACTCAAAATCTGGCTTCCTACTTGGTTCTTACTATGAATATGTTTGGATTCTTTAAAAGGTGTGTCTTCATTTAAAATTGTAGCAATAATAGATCTTGCGTTAACTATGAGATGCAGTCCACAAGAATAACTGTCAGTTTGCTGGATTGTTTCTTTTTCCACAACAGGAAAATCAGAATTTATGTTTTGTCCAAGTTGTAAGGCATGATGTTGATTTAAACCTCTAATACTGTCAAAGTGGAAAAAACATTTCTCATATCTATCAAACACAAGTAAACTCCAGTGATTTCCACCAGTCTTATATTGTGTCTTTGAATTTGAATTCGTATTTCTGTTTTCAGTGTGGTTATTTACACAAAATAGTGCTATATTTATAGATTGAAAAGACAGATTTGTTAAAGTGTCCATCAGTTCATAGGTATCTGTAGACTTTAAGAAATGGCTGAGACTGGGTCCACAAATTAGAATGTCGTTTCGTTTATGGGACAGATATTCTTTAACAGAATTGAAATACGATTCTAAATGAGAATCATTTAACCAAAGGTCTCTTTTCAATATATTTTTAGATTTGTGTTGTGTTGATAGTTTACAAAACATAGGTATTTTCTTAGAAGGGTTTACTTGGTCTTTTTTTATAGCTGTTGTTTTAAATCTTAGAGAAGTTTTAGGGATCATTTGTGAACAGCCTTTGGGTCCTAAAAGTGACTTAGTACTGATAGGGCTTTCTTCTTCGACCCTTTGTGACCTTGTTAACATTTTACTATAACTCATTATTTTAGGTTTAAATATAAAATGTTGTTTATTTGGCAGCTGTTCAAATTGGTAATATTTTAAAAAACACAAAACTTACTTTGTTTATATTGATTTTGTGAGGTTAATGGATGAATGAAATTAAACTTACAATAAAATACTTTTAAAAATTAAGTCTTCAGGAATCCTTGTTACCAGTAAATCCTTCTTGTTTGTAGATTATTTGAAGTACTTGGTGTCTTAGTTCACTGGTTTAAAACACTAAAATATAAAAATGTTTGTGGAGACAATTTTTAGCTTGTTTTCAACTTAGGAAGTCAGCTGAATATCAAAAAAGTTGCTATGTTAAATTTAAATAAAAAACGTTAAATTATTTCTAACGAGTAATCTGTTAACGCCAATGAATTAATATGGAGCCTTGTATGACAATGGTAATATTGTTCTCAGAGTTGAACTGGTCCAAGTGTACCTAATCCATAAACATACAGTTACCTGTAAAGAAAAAAAAGAAGTTTTACTTATATAAAAAAGGGTAAAAAAGAGTTATTAAAGTTCCCAGAAAATTCTACATTAAAATAAATAAATAATCACCTCATTTGTTGCTGAATAAGGCTTTCACTTTGACATAACTAGATGTCCCAGAAGTAGAAAGAAAACAGTATAGTTTGATGGCATACCTAGAACACATAACGCTTATTCTTTAACAATAATCATACATGTATTGTTAGAAACAAATCATTGAACTCATAGAAAAACAAATCTTTAATTAGAAAACTTGAGCCATAGTATTGACTGAATTTCAAAGTTATCGAAAGAAAACAAAACCAATACTTAAAATAATTTAAATTATAGGCCTTTCAGCAAGGCTATCATCGCCGGGCAACACAAATTAAAGGTTATTTATTTTGACAAAAACATGTTTTGTTATTATTTTAGTTAATAATAAAATTATTTTAAGTATTGGTTTTGTTTTCTTTTTGATGACTTTGAAATTTTTAATTGACAACTGAACTGGTAAATTTCATAATAATTTTAAGAAATACTCTTATTAATTTTATAAAGATTTTGGTGTCAGTA